>CM021102.1:366359031-366523678 GCA_007115665.2 Sequoiadendron giganteum | reverse complement strand
CTCCCTTTCTCCCACTCTCCCTAACTCTTCCTCTCTCAATCTTCCTCTCTCCCTCTCTCTCCCTCCCTTACTCTCCCTCACTCCATGTTTCTCTCCCACTCTCTCTTTCTCTCCCTATTTATGTACCACTCTCCCCTTCTCTGACTTTCCCACTCTCTCCCACTTTCTTTTTCTAACCCTCTCCCACTCTCCCTCTCTCCCTATTTCTTTTTATAACCCTCTCCCACTCTCCCCTTCTCCCACTCTCCCACTCTCTCTTTCTCCCTCTCCCCTTCTCCTCTCCCAATCTCTCCCTTTTTCCTCTCCCTCCCACCCTCCCTCTCCTCTCTCTCCTCTCTCCCTCCTCTCTATATCCATCTCTCTCACTATATATTTCCTAACCTCTCCCTCTTGCCTCCTCCCTCTCCCTTCCTCCCTCCCTCTCCTCCTCTCTTACTCCCTCCCTCCCTCACTATCCCACCCTCCCTCCCTCTATCTTCCTCTTTCTCTCCCTCTCTTTTCTCTCCCACTCTCCCTCTCTCTCTCCCTCCCTCCCTCCCTCCCACCCTCCCTCTCTCTCCCTCTTTCTCTCCCAATCACTCTTTCTCTCTCTCTCTCTCTCTATCTCTAACACACACACTCACCTCTATGTCCTCTACTATAAGGGTTTTGTGGATAGATATAGAATTAGGATAGATTTTATAGACAAGGAGGGAGTAAAGAAATGTATTAAGAAAACCATATTTCATATAACACATGCGTGTTTTGAAGAAGTACAGATGTTACCGTTTTAGGAAGAAATAACGCGCTCGAGTTATAATGCGAGCGCATTATAATGCTAGAACATTTTTTATTCCACTAAAAATGGTAAAAAAATCCAATATACTTGTGATGTCAAGGCCCACAGTCTGCATATTCTCCTGGTTCTATGCGTGCTCTAACAAAAAGTAGCTTTTTGATGATGTTGTGAAGTGTGCAAGCATGTTCTTCACATTCCATCACCTTTTCCATGATCTTTCTACCACCCTTACATGAAATAAAAGATCTTCCACATTGAAAGACATATAATATCAATTGAAGTTTGAATTCCATTGAAAACTGATATACAATTAATGTTTGGAGGGGAACAAGCGTTTGAACAAGTCAAATTGTTGTGGAGTTTGAAGAAAGAAGATGCTAAGCCTAAATAATTGGGTTGAACTCCTCCATTTCAAAGTCTGGTATTTTGGGTATGTGAAGTCTTTACACATTTTCTTTCATTCTATTATGGCTTTCTTTCATTTTTGTGTGTCATTAAAACCTTACATTGTCAATCCACATTTTAAATTACACAATTATATACACTTGTCAATTACCATTGTAAACTTGATGCAGAAAATCTACCAGGATCTACAAATCATCAAGGGTACTTCTAACACTAACTTAAATTGAAGAATATCAACAAACAAAAATCAATCATATTTTCATCAAAATCCTTCAATTTCACTTGATTTCATATTTCCACAAAACATTATAACTTGGTTTCAACTCTTTGTCAGACTCAAAAAATATATTAACCATCATAAAATTAATTGTAACATAGCATAAAGATGATTAGAAACTCAAAACCATTCAAATAATTCATGATTCACTAATTCAAGAACTCAATGCCACTCTTCCTCTCTCTCTCTCTAAGATGGTTGACTTAGAGTCTAGAAATTGTAAATGGAAGTGCAAGACAAGATTCTAGAAGTGCATCCAAGCGAAAATAAGAAAATATGACTTTCCAAAAAATACACATAGGACTTAAACATTAAACCTCATGATGATTCTCATACATGGAAAATTTCTTTAATGACCCTCTTACAACATGGAGATACCCAAAATTGAATCAAATTTCAAAATGAAAGCATAGATTGTCAAGGTGCTCTTGCACCAAAAACATATCAAACACTCACAATGCCATTACACTCATTATGATTGTAACTTACATGATATTTATCTTATTTCCCTTCAAACTCAACTCCCCCAACATATCTAACTATTTTTGTAACTTCTTAACTAACTTATCTCTTCACAACTTTGCCAAAAAATGCTATTTTTTGCAAATGTCCATGCTCCCATTTTGAGCCTATATTGCAATCATGGCATTGCACATTACCACTTTTATTTAAGGCATTATGGATTGAAAAATCATGTCACATTTTTCTATGCTAGGTTAACTTTTGTACAGGACGATTGTAAGTATTATTTAAATGAAGGCTTGAATGATATATATTTTTCAACTAACTTGAATGGATACATTTTTTAGGAACTAATATTCATCTCATTACCATAGTATAGATAAAATTATCTGCCATGCCGAAGATAAAGATAAAGAGGAAACTAACAGATGAAGACAATGAAACCTTCAAGGAAAAGGAGAGAGCTCGAATGGCAACATATCGTGAAAAGAAGAAATTGGAAATGATTGACGAAAACATGCCAATTGAAGAGGAACCTCAACTGTCAAAAAAAGAATGGGAATTGGCAGCACAAAAGGCATGAATGTGAAAGAATCATCATAAGACAAATTCAGATACCGTAGCTGGAGACATGCCCTCTACAACAAGTGAATATGAAGGGAAACCATTAAGAACAAGCGAATATGGAGGGACACCATCTACTGCAAGTGAATAGGGAGGGACACCATCTACCTCAAGTGAATATTTTTGGACACCATCCAACACATCTCAAGTTGAGAGTATATCATCACTTGGATTTGACGAAGAAGGTATGCCATAATCCCCATGTGAACCTCAAGGTATGTCTTCTTCTACACCCTCGATCGAAGGTACGAAATCTAGCCCACCTCAATTAAATATTGATGAAATTCCTAATATTGAGATGTATGTACCTAGGAGAATACCACCTAGAATTTTGCGTAGAAATACAAAGTATTTGATTAATATTGATGATGATATTTTGCAGCACATGGAAGGTAAGATTTCAACATGCACTTGTAGAAGATATGCTGATAAGATTTGGAAACGGTTCTTTGAAAAGCTAAATGAAACTACAAGATGTCAACTATTTGTTGAAAGGATGCGGGGTATAAAGTATAGGAACATCATGAAGAATCTTGGGTTGAGAACATCGAATGCATCGAGTGAAGAAACTATTGTGAAGAATCTAATGGATGCTTACAAGAGTGTGGGTAAGACCTCATGCTCAAAAGATAGTAATGTCACCCAACGTGTCATTACATCGACTTTGGTAAGCTGTCAAACAAATAGAGCTCATCTCATTAAAAAAATGAGTGAACAAATGAGAATTAGTAGAAAAACTTTATCAAGAGCCATTCAAAGGTGACAAAGAATTAAGGGCAATGATTCAAATGAATTATGGGCATTCTCGAGGAGACTGTCATGAAAAGATAAAGAAGTTGTCAAAGCCTTGAGAACACTAATTGAAGAGTATTGGAAGAATAAAACAAGGCCATCTCTGAATCAAAGGGATGTGGTAAGAACGAGAATCAGTATTCGGAATCATGAGCAACATCCAAAGAATTTTTTTGATATGACTCAAATCCAATTTTTTCAATTTTTTTTAAATGATTATCCCCAAATTAGTATTTCTCAAAGATTTTTTGAAATGATTAAACCTTTTTATGTCAAGATAAATCACACATGCACTACTTGTTGTTGTAGACTATATATTGAATTTTCTAACCATTACAATGTTTATCGTTCTATATGTGTAGATTTGCATAGTAACGATGTTTTGCAGGATTGTGGCATATAAGCCCCACCAAAATCTTCAAGAGAGTTCTTATCAAAAAATTTATGTGAAATAGAGGATAGCTAGATATTCTACAGGACAACATTCTTAGATGGTTCATGCGAGCGCTGCGGTGGCTTCCAGTGTATGCCAGTATGTCAACATATGGAAAGCACAAATGAGGTGGACAAAAACTAGTAGAGTTTAGGAAGTATAATATAGTGGAATATGCTACAAAATAGGGTTCTCAAGAAAAAGGTGTGATTTGGTTATTGAGAAGATTCTAGTGTACCAATTTATGTCCATGTTTCATGACAATATACTATCTGAGTATGTAATGCATAACCATAGAGCCCGATGGTTGGACATGCAATTCAAGCTATGCAAGGAAACCTTTCCAATTGGAAGCATAGTATCAGTGGTTGACTTTGTGGAGAACAACACTCTACAACCACAACATCAGGTGCAGTCATAGTATTACAACTCCACATAGGTTTTGATATTTGTGCACATAGAATTCATTCATGCATCTGATAGTACAAATGACCAAAGGAAGGTATTGAGGGAGTACCACTTTTACATTAGTGATGATCACACACATTCTCAAGAGTTCGTGCAAGGTTGCTTCTAGATGTTCGACAATGGTTTGAATTAGAGGGGCATAAAATACAACTGACATATAAAATGGTCTAATAACTATGCAGCACAGTTCGATAACTCACGCATGTTCTACTGGTTATGCAGGATGCATGTAATTACAAGTGTTCAACATATGTGGAACTTTTGTGAGGCTGAATGTGGAAAGGGGGAGCATGATGGTGCAGGAGCATGCATGAAAAGAGCATTAGCATGAGAAGAGTTAAAGTATAAAGATAGTCCAAAGTTGACAAATGCAAAATCAATCATCGAGTGGTGTAATGCTTCGATGGGTCTAGGTAATGAAGGCACATCTTTAGTTCATAGAATATTTTGGTTTATGGATGATACTAATATTGCACCATATGAGGACTGTTGTACACTAATAGGATAGAGTGAGTTACACTCTTTCCTTAGCTCAAACGCAGGTTCATGGAGTATCGATATACAAAAGATGCAAGCCTAGAATGATTGTGAGTCAGGGGAGTGGGTTGACAAATGGTTGACAAGTTATCTTAGCCCACTTCACACGTATCACCCTCCGATGGCATTGGAACTAACACATATGGAATCATTGGTTGACTTTGACCACGTATCAGTTCTAGTTCAACTAGGTGATATATCTAGTTGCTTAGTTATTGAAATTCCATATCATTATCTTACTTTGTAATGTATTCGTACTATTGAAAAATTTCAATATATTTTTTGCACATATCAATGCAGGGCATGTTAATGCAATTATTGCAAATGAAGACAATGAAGAGGGAACAAACTATTACTTGTGTCATTGTGTTGAGGCCAAAAAGAAATTGGAGGCCCTAGGTATAGATGGAGAAAAAATTAAATACCCTACATGCTCAGTTGTGGTTACTGGAACATGGCTTAAAAGGTACCCACATTCGAGTGTTAAACACTGGCTATTTCAGGACTTTCACATGCATCGTAAGATTCTTCATTACTCAAAAATTGTCATGGCATCCAATGTTTGTTTGACCACATATGGGGGAATAACTTTGATGAAGACTTTTTGGAAGGTCCGTGAGTCTAACCATGAGGGAATACTTGACACAATAAAGAGTAGAGTAGACTCGGATGGTTTGTTGAATTAATTTGTAAGTATATGCACATTGGTTCTTATTAATTTATACTTGTATGCACATTAATTTGTTTGATGCCAATGTTATCATCTTCTTTTCTTTTGCATATTTTTAAGTAACATACTCAAAAAGGATTAGTTTCCCCTTGCAAAAAATGGAGATATATAAACCATCCAAGAGAATGTTAGCCAGAAAAGCAATGCAACATCTTTATTTTGATGATCTTGACAAATCTCAATCATTATTTCAAGCCATTAGAAAATTGTGTGCAAAGCTTGGTGAGAGAATTTAAATTTATTCATTTGAAGTTAACCTTATCATGAGCAACTATGATGTAGACATTATAAGAGCATTTGAAATTTCAACTTACTCTATTCATGAGAGGTGTTGTGTGTAATAGGTATGTTGGAATTCCCAGTGAAGATGTGTGACCATGAGTGACTAAGTTGTGGGACCTGCATGCCTATCTGTAAGTATCTTCCATCTATTTTTATTTCATTTCCAATTTGGATGCTCTTTCTTTTTCTCTTTTACTTTGCGTATTTGTAAGTAAACTACTAAAAATTGATTGATTTCTCATTGCAGAAAATGTTGATTTATGAGCCATCAAAGAGAATTTCAACCAAAAAAGCAACGCAACATCCTTATATTGATGATCTTGGAAAATCTCAATTTTGATTTCAAGCCATTATGAAAGAGCATGTGTAGCTTAGCGAGGGAATTTGAAGTTACTCAATTGAAGTTAACCTAATAATGAGCACCTATGATGTAGACATTTAAACAGAATCTCGATGTATGAGTGACATTGTAAAAGATCTGTGAGAACAAAGTACCTAAGGCATTGTAATGAGATTTACTTACATAATGAGATTTACTCAAATATTGTAATTTTGGAGTTCATGTTTGGTGCAGTAGCACCTTGTTCTATAAATGCCTTCAATAGGAAAATTTGCAAAATTTGAATTTTGAAATGTAAACAATGTGAAAAAGGTCATGTAAAGGTCATATGTAATGTATTCAAAGTTTCAAAGAGGTCATTAGGTGATTAGAGAAGTGATATAAAACATGTAAGGTCAAATTAGGATGTTTTAGGTGTGTGTGTGTGTTTATTTGTGCAGGAGAATTCAAGAAACAAAGGAACATACCTTTAAACATTCAAGAACCCCTTAACTTGTTGGGGCAGCAAATATCATGTATCCAAACCCTCAGATCTATAATTTTTCTTGGGACAAACTCACTCCACCATGCCGAACCAAAACCCTTATTTTATGCTAGTATAAGGAGGGTTTATTGAAAGGAATGGTTCCACACCTTACCAGAACATACCACCACCTTAGACCTTCTTAGAATAACCTACAAAAACTCAAAAGACAATCATGCAACCTCTACATGCAATATTTTATCAAACCCTAGGGTGAAACCTCATTTTTCATGCCCTTTTCCATCAAAATCTAAAGGGGCGGCAACACAAACCCCATAAAAATTATTTCATTTCAATTAAAAATTTATCATCCAATCCAACAGGATCGTGTTGGGCCCCTCTATAAAAACCTCTCTCGGTATTGGCTATCTCGGAGTGGTTTTCCCGTGGCGGCGAATTTTCACTTGATGGAAAACGTGTCAAATTCAAGCTATGCAAAGTTGCAAAGGGGTAAAAAATTCGCTTTGCAACTCGTGGGACAAAAATAACTGCTCCAATGCATCGAAATTGGTATCTTTACACTAGTAATGGTCTTGTTTTGCACCGAAACACACGGAATCACTCTGAGCTATGTTCCACTGGATCGATCCCTTAAGGGTCCAAAGTGTAAAATGGCTACAAAATTTAGCATGCTATTACTTGGATACCATGATTCTTAGAAACTTCTCATCTAATCCTATAGGATCATTTTGTGCCCATATATAAAAACCTCTCTTTGTTTTGGCTATCTTGGAGTGGTTTTCCCATGGCGGCAGATTTTCACTTGATGGAAAAAGTGTCAAATTCAAGTTGTCCAAAGTTGCAAAGTGATGCAACTTTCGCTCTGCAACTCATGTGACAAAGAGGAATATTCCAACACATCTGAATTGGTATTTTTATGCTAGGAATGGTCCTCTTTCACACTGAAACATGCAGAATCGCTCCAAGCTATGTTCCACCGGATCGATCCCTTAAGGGTCCAAAGTGCAAAATGACTGCAAACTTCAGAATGCTATTACTTGGATACCATGATGCTTAGAAACTTTTCATATGATCCTACAAGATTTTGTTGGGCCCCTCTACAAAAACCTCTCTCAATTTTGGCTATCTTGGAGTGGTTTTCCCATGGCGATGGACTTTCACTTGATGGAAAAAGCATCAAATATAAGCAGTGCAAAGTTGCAAAGTGGTGCAACTATTAGTCTACAACTTGTGTGACCAAGTGAACTATTCCAAGACATCCAAATAGGTATTTTTATGCTAGTCATGGTCCTCTTTCGCACCAAAACATGCAAAATCACTCTAAGCTACGTTCCATCGAATTGATCCCTTAAGGGTCCAAAGTGCAAAATGGCTGCAAATTTTAGCATGCTATTACTCGGATACCATGATGCTTAGAAAATTATTTTCTAACCCTACAAGATTGCATTGGGCCCCTCTACAAAAATCTCTCTCGGTTTTGGCTATCTCAGAATGGTTTTCCCGTGGCGGCGGATTTTCACTTGATGGAAAAAGTGTCAAATTCAAGTTGTGCAAAATTGCAAAGTGGTGCAAATTTCACTCTGCAACTCATGTGACCAAAATAACTACTCCAACATGTCTGAATAGGTATTTTTATGCTAGGCATGGTCTTGTTTCATACCAAAACAGGCAGAATCCCTCTTAGCTACGTTCCACCGAATCGATCCCTTAAGGGTCCAAAGTGCAAAATGGCTGGAAACTTCAACATGCTATTACTCAGATACCATGATTCTTAGAAAATTATCATCTGATCCTATAGGATCATGTTGGGCCCCTCTACATAAACCTCTCTTGGTTTTGGCTATCTCAGAGCGGTTTTCCCGTGGTAGCAGATTTTCACTTGATGGAAAAAGTGTCAAATTCAAGTTGTGCAAAGTTGCAAAGTGGTGCAACTTTCTCTTTACAACTCATGTGACCAAAAAAACTACTCCAAAATATCCAAATAGGTATTTTTATTCTAGGCATGGTCTTTTTTCACACCAAAACATGTGGAATCGCTCTGAGCTACGTTCCACCAGATCAATCCCTTAAGGGTCCAAAGTGCAAAATGGTTGCAAAATTTAGCATGCTCTTACTTGGATATCATTATTCTTAGAAACTTCTTGTCTAGTACTATAGGATTACATTGGGCCCATATACAAAAACCTCTCTTGGTTTTGGCTATCTCGGAGTGGTTTTCCTGTGGCGGCAGATTTTCACTTGATGGAAAAAGCATCAAATGCAAGCAGTGCAAACTTGCAAAGTGGTGCAAATTTCATTTTGCAACTTGTGTGACCAAGCGGAATGTTCCAAAGCATTCAGATAGGTATTTTTATGCTAGGAATGGTCCTTTTTCGCATCGAAACATGCGGAATGGCTCCGAGCTATGTTCCACTGGATCGATCCCTTAAGGGTCGAAAGTGCAAAATGGCTGCAAACTTCAGCGTGTTATTAATCAGATACCGTAATGCTTAGAAACTTCCCATCTAATCCTACAAGATTGTGTTGGGCCCATCTACAAAAACCTCTCTTTGTTCTGGCTATCTTAGAGTGGTTTTCCCATGGCGACAAATTTTCACTTGATGGAAAAAGTGTCAAATTCAAGCTATGCAAAGTTACAAAGTGGTGCAACTTTCATTTTGCAATTCATGTGACCAAAATAACTACTCCAATGCATGCCAATAGGTATTTTTACGCTAGGCATGGTCCTCTTTCACACCCAAACACGTGTAATTGATCCGACTTGAGTTTAACCGGCTTGATCCCTTATGATGGCATGCAAAACATTGGAAAAGAGAAACATACAAACGACGGTTGAGAAGTTCGATTATTCCACAAAAAAAGAATATGATCATTGGTGTAGAGCACCTTTTTCCTCCATTTGATGAAGAAGGTCTAGTTCAATGGTTTTAGTGATTCGCCCATAAAATTGAAATCCCATAGTCATTCACCCATTCCTAGCAAAATTCAATACCATCGGCCTAACAATGCTTCATCGATGGAACCCCCATCACAACCCTATTGATGACCCAATGAAAATAGCTCCAATCTAGTATTGGAGTAACAATACCCTATCAGGCTAACACCTAAGGTGCTCTCCCCAATATATCGATAGAGTCAACAAAAGTAAACATATTACTGTAATAGATAAATATCAGTGGAACGAATTATGGCATCCTTTGATGGGTCGATATAACTATGAATAGTTCTTTAAGACATTTTGTACTTTGATTATACTATTTTTAAGTGACCTTTTCATGTATATAATCATATCATGTTCATGTATGTTAAATATGGATAAAATCAATGTAGATTTTCAAGGGTTTGTCAAGTGAGTAAGAGAGCTATGGGAGCAGCCTCATGTAAAATATTTTGAACTAGAGTTTGATATACCATTTAGAGAGCTTGGTTTTCATGGAAGAGGAAGAAAGATGATTAATTTTTTTCATTTTCATTTGCATAACCATATAATGGCTTGGGAACCAAGAAGACCATGGATGTCTAGTTTTATGTGGAGGTAATGGATGTGGTCCAAAATTTAGTAGGGGAAAGAAGGTCAATGTATGATCCTGATGAAATTGAGGAAGAACAACAAGAGAGGGACAAGACAAATAAAATCAATGTAGATTTTCAAAGATTTTTCAAGCGAGTAAGAGAGCTATGGGAGTAGCCTCATCTAAAAGATTTTGAACTAGAGTTTGATATACCATTTAGAGAGCTTGGTTTTCATGGAAGAGGAAGAAAGATTATTACTTTGCTTCATTTTCATCTACATAACCATATCATGGCGTGGGAACCAAGAAGACCAAGGATGTCCAATTTTATGTGGAGGTAATGGATGTGGTCCAAAATTTAGGAGGGGCAAGAACTTCAATGTATGATCCTGATGAAATTGAGGAAGAACAACAAGAGGGGGACATGAAAAATAAAATCAATGGATATTTTGAAGGATTTGTCAAGCGAGTAAGAGAGATATGGGAGCAACCTCATCTAAAATATTTTGAACTAGAGTTTGATATACCATTTAATGATCTTGGTTTTCATGGAAGAGGAAGAAAGATGATTAATTTACTTCATTTTCATTTGCAGAACCATATCATGGTGTGGGAACCAAGAAGACCAAGGATTTCTAGTTTTATGTGGAGGTAATGGATGTGGTCCAAAATTTAGGAGGGGCAAGAAGGTCAATGTATGATCCTAATGAAATTGAGGAAGAAAAACAAGAGAGGGACAGTAAACATAAAATCAATGTAGATTTTCAAGGATTTTAGAGGTCATTAGATGTATTCATTAGGTTGAAGGAGTCTAAAGTTGCAAATTTGTAAATTGCTTAAAGCAACGAATTTGAAATGCAATGGTTTCTTGTTTTGAAAGTTGGTTTTTAGTTAGTTGAGGGCATGGATCAGTTAGAGAAGGGTGTAAAACACTATGTAAGGCCTTGGGAGGATTGAATGGAGGTTTTTGATAAACTTTTGGAGAAGATCCAATAAGAATTATTCACATTGTTCTCTATTTTTTAGATTTTTGATACAAACTTGTTGATCCCATACTTGGTATGACCTCCAACAATGCTGTATAGTCCCAAGGCTGACATGGATTGAAAAAGGGTTGAGTTGGCTTTCTTTTGGCTGTGGTTTGGTGCAAAACCATAAAGGAATAGGAGATTTCTTATCATTGAGTCAAGTGAATATTGGAGTCTTAGTGGGCATATTTGAGAGAATCTGTGTCAAATCACAACTTGGTTGAGCCACTCTACATCACCAATGGTACTCTTCAATTCAAAGAGTGATTGAGAGTGTGTTTCTTTGTTAAATAGACTTATTTGGTGGTCTAGGACAACATTGAGTCCATTTCTTATTTGTATTATAGATTATAACTTTCTTTCTCCTAAGTCCATTTCGTATACAAGAAATAATATTGCAAAAAGTTGACATATAAATCTTTCGATAGTGACGCATCAAGAACATATTGGAATATTTTTATGAATCAATTCATGGAATTCCAATTGTAAACATGTTTTTTTCTTTTAAATAAAGTTGTTTAGCATCAATAAATTAATATTCAAGACAAACCATGAAGGACAACAATGATCAATGCTAGGGCTAACCAATTAATAATTATACATGTGAATAATTCAAGCATGTATATGTCAATAAGGGAAGCACAAGTACACAAAAAAACATAAGCCTCAAAAAGTATACAAATGAATACATAGTATACACAAATTAATACAAAGTATATGCACGAATACAAGGTATACACATGAAAACACATAAGCCACAAAGTATACATTCAAACACACATAAGTCACAAAGTATACACATAAGTTGTAAAGTATACACTTGAATACACATAACTCATATCTATTGAACCATCAACTTAAAATGCAAATATGGGCAGGCATCGATAAAAGATATTTGTATTAACCAAATACCCATGTAGGCATACATCAATATATGTTGGTATAAGTATGAAATATATGTGCAAAATATCCATATAGGCTTACAAGAATCCCATATAGGCATACAATGTCAAATATGTCCAATAAAAATATGCACAAAATTGCCATGTAGGCATACAACAAAGGGCTCTAGAATGAAAATTCAATGCTCTCCATGATCTTGAAATAAATTATTTCCCTTTCCTTTTCGATAAGATGGCAATAGGTCTATCACTCATTTTTTCTACACTCCAGGAGTGCTCCTACTCCTCCTCCTAGGGTTTAGTTCATGTTGAAGTTTTAACTAGTACAATAAGAAGTAAAGACATGAATATATAGAAATTACATTATAAAAAATGATATATTTGAAAAAAAATCACTTACCACCATCTCATGATCTCTCTCCATGAGGGAAATATTCTCACTCGCATGTTCAGGCATGCTCAAACCCTGTATAAACCATACAAATAGAAATTAAACTATAATTCCAATGAATAATGGTTTGATTTTCCACTAACTAACATCTATAACAACAAATGTAAATGTAAATTTACTAATTTTCCTCATACCTCTCTTTTCAGAGCCATTGAGGATTGTATAGCAGATGAAACACCAATATCGATTACCCTCGTCACATTCGTAGGTTTTTCAACTTGCATCATCTGAAAATAAAACAACAAATTATTCAAAGTAATCAACGATGTGCATATAAACTACACAAATCTATTATGTACTTGATTCATTAGTTAAACTCTTTATTCTATTACCTCTATGTAGGTCTGAGTAAATCCACCGCCACTGGGAAGTGTTCCATCAAAACCTCCAATATTAGTCTGTTCAACATCCAAAATTGCATATTAAATTACCATTCATAAAACAATGCTATTAACATGCAATAAATTTATAATATATTACTAGTTACATACCCCAGCAATAGGTGTACTACAAAAATAAGTTGGTGGGGGGCTAGTGTATCCTGTCTCAACACTATGACCCTACAATTTTATTAAAATCATAAAACATTTTTAGTTAATCTTGCATTTCAAAATAAAAATTTAATAAATTAAATTTAATGAACATGTGCTAACTTCTAGTTGACTATCAATGCCATATGCCACATGCAAAATGCCATTTGCCCTCTCCATGTCCATAGTTATAGATAGATCCTACATACCAGTCTCGTGAGTGTCGGTGGGGTCATAAGAAAAAGTAGCCCGGAAGATTGACACACATGTGTTCGAAGGACACCACTCAAAGACTCCCCTAGATGGCACTGTAGAATAGGGCTAGTATGATGGATGACACTCTAGGTCAAAGTGATGATCACCTGCAATGTCTCTACATCAACACTTTCCTTCATGATGGAAGGCATAACAACATGCTCATAAGGTGCCCTAGCGAGAGATCGTCTACCTTGCCGTGTAGGATCCAGGTGTGCACAAGGTCTATCCTTAGCTGACCCCCCATCTTTCCCCTGGAAACACCTCATCAAAATAATTTGGGACTTTGTTCAATATGAACTCACTTTATAGTTTCCTAAGGAAATATTGTGGGACCTCGCAATTGTTCCACGGTGGGTAATCAAAGACCATGTACCACCTATCATAGAATTGGTCTCTAATCTATTGGTGTTGGCACCAATGGATAGGAAACCTCTTCGCATTGAGGGTAATATTATAATTTTTGTGTGGGTTGGTGAATAATGAGCACAAATCACCTTTTGTAATTTTAAAATCCTTTACATCTTTGTATGATAGTTTATTTGCATAATAATCCCTAGCCACTTGCCTCCTATCTTGCCATCCAGTTATTTGTTTTCTAATTGAATCTACATTTTTTAACATATCTTTCAATGAATTTGCTAGGGTCATTATTTTTGCAGTTAAACCATTTGGATCACTCAACCTACTGATCAAATCCTCAATTTGTTTTTTGTTGTTCTCAATTTCACTCATTAAATGTTGTTGAATGCTAGGAGGGGGTTGAGTGATTGGAGGAGGAGGTTGTTGTTGTGGTTGATTTTGATCTTGATGGTTTGTAGGTTGATTTGCATCTCCTAAAAATTCAAACAAATATATATCAAATTCAACCTAAAACTAACTAATTCAAAACAAAAACCACAAAATCCTTACCTCTCACACCTCCTCCTCGGTGTGGTGCCATTGTTGCAAAGAAATAAAAGCTGTTGGTGAAGAAAATTGTCGAATTTCTCCTCCTAGAACACGAGTGCAAAACTATGGGGGTTTTGGCCATGACTAAAAGAAAAAACCATTCGAAATAACAATGAAAAGTTTTCACTTTTTTCTTTTTCTTTTAACAAGCAATAACATGAGCGTGTTATAACATGAGTGCATTATAATGCACTCGCATTATTTCTTTTCAATTTTTTTTTGAAAGGTGTCCATGAAATTGCTACCCATTTCCATGCACCTGCCCAAGTGTGATTTAATTAATGCATTCATCATTATTAACACATGAAATTAAAAGTTCCTGATAACTAAGGTCAAGAATGATTCCCCCATGGGAGAATGGGTCACCTTCAAGTTGCAAATTTAAATTTTAAATATGTTTTTTGTTTTATTTTAACGACCCAAAAAATCATATTCAAATGTTGGCTTGTAATGCTCAATTTTTGGGAAATTGAAAATCATCTATAAAAGCGAGGTCATTTTATTAAATCAAGACATCTAGCAAGAGGTGAACTTTCATATGAGAAAATATTATTGTCAGAGGTGTTCAAGACTAGATTTCTCAAGCCTTTTTTGTAGCAATCAAGATCTCAAGTATTATGTCAAAGTCCTCTTGTATCATGCATTTTTTTTGGAGCTAACATTGTGATGTAGGTTTCAAATATCAATTCAAAGTATTCAAGAATCAATTCAAGCATCAAGATCCATAACTATTGAATCCATTTCATGCAAGATCAAAATCAATATTTCAGATTTCCAAAGGTTTATTCAAGATTTTTTTGAGTTGCAACATTGCATTATTCATGTTGGATTTTCTGGTTGTGTTTTTGATACGTGGTTTTCATTGATGTCAACACTATTAACACTGATGATTTTGAAGGTTGTATATGTTGAGGATATTGAGAAAATTATAATAAATATATTATAGGCAGTCAATGAAGCTAAGAAGGTCAAAGTGATGGAAAGTTATGTATATTGATGATCAGAAGGTGCACATTAAAGGGTTTTTTTTTTAGCCTATCTAGTAAGTTGTCCATGAGTTTCAGAGCTACGCATCAAGGATCAAGAAAGTTATGAAGTTTTGTGTTCTTACAGTCATTTTTTTATTGTAGCAAATGTTTCTGGAAGAAGAGATTGCAATTATGATGAATTGAGTTATTGCGTAGTTTCTTGATATGTTCAATGATGTTTCTAGATCGTACTCTATTAGTGTGGTATGTCTGCATTGATTCGTGTGTTCATGATCGAAGATTTTTCTTTCGTTTGTTTGTGTTTTCATGTTCTTGGCCAATATGATGGTGGTAGCATGCAGTGGATCCTTATGGACTAATATATGAATGCTTGGCATGTTCGAGGATTTTTATTTAGTTCCTCTCTATGTTGTGATCAACTTAGGTTGGTGCACATTGAGATTTGTTAATGTATTGAGGCCAACAATTTGTAATTCATTTATTTCTTGGCCGACAGAGTTCTTGATGTAAATCTATGTAGTGGATATATAAGAGTGATTGTTTGTGTGAATTTAAATGTGTATTCTTGGTGTGCATGTGAATTATGTGTGAATAAATATAAGATCATTCGAATGCAAAGCAGAGTGTGAAGAAGTATTTCTATGCCTTACCAAAACTATCATCAGGCTTATGAAGAAACTAATTTATCAGCTCAACTTTATCAAATGGATTTAATCTGATTGTCTTATGTAAGTCAATGAGCCTTCCCTTTGAGTAGTGAGCTCTAGGAAGTGTTCCTGAATGCAAGTTCATTCCCTATTCATTTTTCATTATACTTTTAACAAGGTATAATTATGGATTAACCTCCATCATAGTTTTTCCCCTAACAGGGTTTCCATGCAAAAATCTTGGTGTTGTGTGTTTCTATTGTGTTTCCTAATTCATGCTTTCACTATTAATTATTAGATCTATGATTGAAGGTTGATTTGGTTAAGTAAAGTTTTAAATTATGTTTTAATTTTGCACAATTGACTCACCCCCCCCTCTTACTTGTCTATCCTTGTTTTTCTAACAATTGGTATCAAAGCTAGTTCTTGTGAACAAGTTTAATAGCTTGACATGATTCAAGATGACATCTTACAAGAAGGATAGTCCTAGATTCGATGGTATAAACTACTCTCTATGGAAAGTCAAAATGGAGTGTCATTTTAAGTGCATTGGTGAGCCTTTCTGGAAGATTACAAATAATCCATATACTATTCCTCAATGGTTCCTCTATTGTTGATGAGATCAAAGAAGCATAAACTAATACCAGGGCTATAGAAGCATTGCTAAGTGCTTTGATAGACTTAGAGATGACAAATGTGATAGGTCTAAAGACTACACATGAGATCTGGAATAAGTTGGAAACATTGTATGAAGGAGATGCACTAATGAAAGTTGCTAAGCTACAAAGTCTGAAAGGAAAGTGGGAGAACATGAAGATGAGCGAAGATGAAAACATATTTTCCTTTGCACAAAAGATAAATGAAATAGTGATGGACATTGGATGTGTCAGTGGAATCTTCGAAGAACATGAGATTGTGGTTAAAATACTTAGATTTGTGCCTACTTCTTAGAAAAAAAATCTCATGCTATTGAAGAGCTCATGAGAGTAACAAATGTGACAAGAGAAATTATGATTGGAAAACTTGTTGCCTTTGAGTTGAGTGAATTTGGTGAAGCTTCTAATGAGATAGAGTCTGCATTCAAAGCTACTATATCTGGAAAAATCCAACAGAGATATGATCTGGGAGAGAGTTCCAGGAAGACATTCAAGTATGAAGATGAAATGAAACTGATTGAAGATGAAGAAAGGGAGCTAGAAGAGCTAGAAGCACTAATTGTGAAAAGAGAAGACCAAGGACAAGGTAAGTACAAAGGAAAGCTTCCTATTAAATGTTTCTCTTGTAGTAAGATAGGTCATTTTGCATCAAGGTGTCTTAAAAGAGTCTCTAAGTACAAACCCGAAAACACTATATTTCAGAAGAAATGTTATCATGTTGAAGAAGGTGTTACTGATGATGAACCTGATAAAGAAACTGAAAATGAAGATGAATGGGTATTCATTGCTATCAAGGAAAATGGTCTAGTGTCCAATAAATCAACTAGTAACTAGAATATTGAGAAAGCTCTTGCACCTAGAATTGAGGAGAAGGATGAGTGGGTGATTGACAGCGAATGTTCACATCATATGACTGGTGAAAAAAGAAAGTTTCTAAGCTTGGAAAAATATGATGGTGTTGTTGTAATATTCAAAGATAACAATGTTGGTGTGATTTGTGGTAGAGGCACTATTTCTCTTGGTGGTAAATGCAATACTGATGATGTCTTATAAGTTGAAGGTTTGAAGCACAAGTTTTTGAGTGTTGGATAGATGGTTGACAAAGGTTACAATCTCCAATTCAAAGATGGTAAGTACAAGATACTAGGAAGCTCGGGAAATGTGATTGCATTAGGTACATAGACAAGAGGTAATATTTTTCACTTAAATGCTACTAGTGAAAGTTTTTTGATTCCTCAAGTTGATGTAAGATGGTTATGGCATAGAAGGCTAAGCCATTTGAATTTTGATAACATTGTCAAAATAAGCTCCACACAAGCAGTCAAATATCTACCTAAATTAGTAAATCCTCCTAACACTATATGCAAGGAATGTCAAATGGGAAAACAAACAAGAATTACATTTTAGAGTAAACAACATCATTCCAATGGAGTACTAGATTTGGTACATATTGATCTATGTGGTCCCTCCAGAAACAAAATTCTACAAGGAGAAAGGTACTTTATGTTGCTTATTGATGATTATTCTAGAATGGTATGGGTTACTTTCTTTAGAGAAAAACATGAGGCATTAGAGAAATTCAAAATCTTCGAAGCTATGGTAGAGAATGAGACAAGTTTGAAGATAAAATGTTTGAGATCAGATAGAGGTGGTGAATTCACTTCTTGGGAGTTCAATTCATTTTGTGAAGAGCATGGAATAAAAAGACAGTTATTTTCTCATCGGACCCCTCAACAAAATGGAGTTGTTGAAAGAAAGAATAGAACAATCTTAGATGTTTCCAGAACTATGATGTTGGAAGGTAATGTTCCTCATATCTACTATGTATGCTATCAACCGAGTGAATGTCAATAGTAATTCTGGTAAGAATCCTTTTGAGCTATGGTTTGGTTATAAGCCTATTGTTAAATATTTCAAAAAATTTGGAAGTAGATGTTATATCAAAAGAGATGAAGATATAGGAAATTTTGAAGCTAGAAGTGATGAAGGAATCTTTTTGGGTTACTCTACTAAGAGAAAAGCCTACCAGTGTTACAATAAAAGATTGAAGAAGATGGTTGAGAGTGCAAATATCAGAGTTGATGAAGACATTTTCAGATCATCTAGGTATTATGGATATGATTCAGAAGACCAGTAAGATAATGTTGAGAATGGAAAGAATGCCCATACACAAAATCAAGCTCAAACTATTCTAGTGAAATAAGAAAATCATGAAGGATAAGACAACGGAAATGTAGAAGAAAGAATAGAATAACTCAAAATTCCAAGGTATGTAAAGCGAAGTGATTCTGAAAGTCAGATCATAGGATACAAGAAAAAAGGCATGCATACTAGAATAAGAATTACAGAAGAATATTGTTTGATTTCCAAGACTGAACCTAGCAATGTCAATGAATCATGTAAAGATGAATATTGGATGGAAGCAATGAAGGAAGAACTGATGCAGATAGAGAAAAATGATACTTGGATTCTTGTTCTTAGACCTCAAGACAAAAATGTGATTGGAACCAAATGGGTCTTTTGGAATAAGCCAAATGAACAAGGTGAAGTGATTAGGAATAAAGAAACACTAGTATGTAAAGGGTATTCACACATGAAAGGTATTGATTTTGAAGAAACCTTTGCCCCTATTGCTAGAATTGAAGTTGTAAGGTTGTTTCTTGCTTATGCTACTTTCAAGAACTACAAAGTCTATCAAATGGATGTGAAGTCAACATTTTTGAATGATGAGTTAGAAGAAGAGGTATATATTGAGAAAATAGATGGATTTCAATTGACTGATGAAAAGGACATGGTGTATTGGTTGAAGAAATCACTATATGGACTCAAACAATCCCCTGGAGCTTGGTATGCTAGATTGGATAAATACTTTTTGAAGCTTGGATTCAATAAAGGTATTGTTGACAATAATTTGTATTTCAAGCTGGATCAGGGTAAAGAATTGATAATTGAAGTCTTTGTTGATGACATTATTTTTGAAGGTGGTGATGAATTATGTATGAAATTTGCTGATGAAATGAAAAGTGAAATTGAAATGTCAATGATAGGAGAGCTGAAATTCTTTTTAGAATTGCAAATAACTCAGTTAGATGATGGAATTTTCATATATCAGTCCAAATATGTGAGAGAATTAATGAAAAAGTTTGGTGTGGAAGATTCAAAGCTAGTTGGTACACCCATGGTAACCGTATGTAAGCTAGCATAGAATGATGATTCACTTAAGGCTAATCAAGCAAGATATAGGTCAATGATTGGTGGATTACTTTATTTGAATCAAACAAGACTAGACATCATGAATGTTGTATGCATGATTGTGAGATATCAAGTAGATCTAAAGGAATCACATGTGACTGCAGTAAAGAGAATTTTCAGATACCTAAAAGGATCAGTGATTTTGGGATATGGTATCCTAAGGATGATGATCTTACCTTGAATGCCTTTATAGATGTATATTGGGTAGGAGATGTGGATGACAAGAAAAGTACAAGTGGTGGTGCATTCTTCTTGGGGAAGAAGTCGGTGTCTTGGATAAGTAAAAAGCATAATTCCATTTCCTTATCTATTGCTAAGGTAGAGTCTATTACTTCTACAAACAATTGTACTCAAGTATTGTGGATGAAGTAGATGATGAGAGATATCAAATTTGAGTATGATGAGCCAATTGCTATATTTTGTGACAATTCAAATTCCATAAACATTTCTACAAATCTGGTGCTACATTCAAAAACAAAGCATATATCTATCAAGTATCACTTTAAGAGAGACAGGGTGAGTGATAAAGAAGTTAGACAAGAATATATGCCCACAAAGGAACAAATTGTAGATATCTTTACTAAACCGTTGCCTAAGGATACTTTTGAGTATCTCGGAGGAAATTTAGGAGTGATTTACCCTCCTAATATGAACTAAGATGCAAGTCTTTGCATCAATATGTGCACCTATAGACAAATATTATTTCAGATTGATGTTATGGTGGTTGCTACATAGGGGGAGTAGAGAAAAGATTCAGATATGTGGTTCAAAGCATGTGTACCTTTTCCATTGATGTCAAAGGGGGAGAGGAGTAACTTGAAAAATATTTAAGGGGAGAAGAGTAATGTTTAAGGAGGAGAACTATAGAACAAAGATGGAGAAGTGTACTATGTGAACAACTAGATGTGTTGATGGTATTTTTCACATCATGTGTTGCCATCAATGCCAAAGGGGGAGATTTTTGGATGTTGTGGTTGTGTTTCTGATATGTGGTTTTCATTGATGTCAACACTATTATAATTTATGATTTTGAAGGTTGTATATGTCAAGGATATTAAGAAAATGGTAATAAATACATTTTAGGCAGTCAGTGAAGCTGAGAAGGTCACAGTGATGGAAATTTTTGTATGTTGATGATTAGAAGGTCTGCATTAAAGGGTTTTTTGTTTAGCCTATCTAGTATGTTTTCCATAAGTTTTAGAGGTGTGCATCAAGGATTGAGAAAGTTGCGAAGTTTTGTGTTCCTACAATCATTTTGTTACTATAGCAGATGTTTCTAGAAGAAGAGATTGTAATTATGATGAATTGAGTTGTGTACATTCCTGAGATGTTTAGTGATTTTTTTAGATCATTCTCTATCAGTGTGGTATGTCTGTGTTGATCTATGTGTTTGTGATCGAAGATTTTTCCTTTGTGTATTTGTGTTTTCATGTTCTTGGCCAACATGATGGTTGTAGCGTGTTGTGGATCCTTATGGATTAATTTATGAATGCTTGGAATGTTTGAGGATTTTTATTTTGGTCCTCTCTATGTTGTGACTGAATTAGGTTGGTGTGCATTGAGATTTGTTCATGTATTGAGGCCGACAATTTTTAATTTATTTATTTCTTGGCCAATAGAGTTGTTGATGTAAATCCATGTAGCGGATATATAATAGCGATTGTTTCAGCGAATTTAAATGTGTATGATCATTGTGTATGTGAATTATGTAGGAATAAAGATCAGGTCATTCGAATGTAGAGCAGAGTGTGAAGAAGTATTTATGTGACTAACCGAAACCATTATCAGTCTTATGAAGAAGCTAATTTCTCAGTTCAACTTTATCAGATGAATTTAATATGGTTGTCTTCTGTAAGGCAGTGAGCCTTCCCTTTGAGTAGTGAGATCTAGGTAGTGTGCTTGAATGCAAGTGCATTCCCTATTCATTTTTCATTATACTTTTAACAGGGTATAGTTGTGGATTAACCTCCACTGTGGTTTTTCCCCTAATAGGGTTTCCATGCAAAAATATTGGTGTTGCGTGTTTCTATTGTGTTTCTTAATTCATGATTTCACTGTTAATTATCAGATATGTGATTGAATGTTGATTTAGTTAAGTAAATTTTTAAATTCTATTTCAATTCTGCTTAACTAATTCACTCCCCCCCCCTCTGAGTTGTCTATCCTTTTTTTTCCAACAATTCATTCATCATTCCTTTCATGTTTTATTTCAATTCAAGGTTTAACAACCAAGATGGGGTTTGACCAAGGAAAACCCCTATTCACCAAAAAAAATAACTCTTGTGTTTGTGTTTCAAATCCTAAGTTGAAGAAAATATGAAGAGTGGGGATCTCTAAAGTGCAAAATTTTAAAAGTTGCAAAAGTTGTCAAAGTTGCAAGAAAAGTTGTCAAGATCATGGAAACTTACATATCATATTTATATTTTCTATCATTTTTGAGTGAAACCAGTGGGAAATTGCATCTCAAATCTATCTTTAGAGGCTACCAAATGAATTTCTCAAAAAAAATTCCTTAGGACCCATTCGCCATGTTTGGACACTTAGCAATCGATTTTTGAGGCAATTTTATGTGTCTTCAGCTCATCCAAAAAAAATAAAATTATCTATTTCTATTAGATATGGGCTTCATCTACATGAATGAATTCTTATGTTATATATTTAAGGTCATTTTCTATTTTATTTTCATCTCCTGAAAGTTTCATTTGAACTTTACCCTCGTCCACACACACAAAAAGGAAATTGCTAGATCTTCCATAAAATTGACTCACCTAAGGGTTGAAAGTTAATTCTATCTTGGAGGATCAAGCATTTCTAGAATGAAATAGAGTATAGGTAGGTTCACTAGACCCCATTTTTCCCTTTATACTTATAGAAATTTTGGTGAAACATTCCAAATTTAGTATATAACCCTATGTTTTGGTGAAGCTATGCCATTTATTTTCTATCATTTTTGAGTGAAACTAGTGTTAAAATGCATCTCATCTCAAATTTATCATTAGAGGCTCCCAAATAAATTTATGAAAAAAAAATCCTGAGGGCCCATTCACCATTTTTGGACACTTAGCAATCGATTTTTTAGGCAAGTTTTAAGTGTCTTTGGCTCATCGAAAAAATATAAAATTATCTATTTATATTAGATATAAGCTTCATCTACATGAGTTAGGTCTTATGCCATAGATTTAAGGTCATTTTCTATTTTATTTTCATCTCCCAAAATTTTCATTTGAACTTTACCCTCGTCCACACACACGAAAAGGAAATTATTAGATCTTCCATAAAATTGACTCACCTAAGGGCTGAAAGTTAATTCTATCTTGGAGGATCTCATTTCCTAAATGCAATAGAGTATAGGTAGGTTCACTAGACCCCATTTTTCCCTTTATACTTATAGTAATTTTGGTGAAGCATTCCAAATTTAGTATATAACCCTATGTTTTGGTGAAGCTATGCCATTTTTCTATGCTTTGGTGAAGCTATGCCAGGTATTTTCTATCATTTTTGAGTGAAACTAGTGGTAAATTACATCTCAAATCTATCTTCAGAGGCTCCCAAATAAATTTCTTTAAAAAAATTCCTCAAGACCCATTCTCCATTTCTAGACACTTAGCAACCGATTTTTGAGTCAAGTTTTAAGTGTCTTCGACTCATCCAAACAATATAAAATTATTTATTTCTATTAGATATAGGCTTCATCTACATGAATCAGGTCTTATGTTACAAATTTAAGGTCATTTTCTATTTTATTTTCATCTCCAAATTTTTTTATTTGAAATTTACCCCCTTCCACACACACAAAAAGGAAATTGCTAGATCTTCCATAAAATTGACTCACCTAAGGGTTGAAGGTTAATTCTATCTTGCAAGATCTCATTTCTTGAATGAAATAGAGTATATGTAGGTTCACTAGACCCCATTTTTCCCTTTATACTTATAGTATTTTTTGTGAAACATTCCAAATTTAGTATATAACCCTATGTTTTGGTGAAGCTATCCCATTTTTTTATGCTTTAGCAAATGGAAGTATTCTCTTATTGGGGTAGTTGGTGCTTCAGGGGGCCCTAGTGTCCTTTGGAATGACTCTCTAGTAGACATTCATATTGTTCACCAAGATAGATTTTGGCAATGGTTGAGCGTTGAATCAAAACAACTCAGGGTAAGCTTTTTTATAATCAATATTTATGGTCCTACTAGTTCGGCCCAGAAAAAGGTGCTTTGGCAAGAACTTTCAGCATTTTTAGGTCTTGAGGATGAGAGGATGTTTCTCTTGGGTTGGGATTTCAATTCTATTATGAATCCTTTAGACAAGTTAGAGTGTTAGTCAAAGCCAACAAGACTTCAATGATTATTTTGTGAATAATGGACTTATTGAATTGCCTTTTAAAAATGGTGATTTCACTTGGACAAATCAAAGAGGGGGTTTTCTTAATATAGATGAGAAGTTGGATTGTTATTTTCTAGCTGGTGATTGGGCTGCTCATCAATGGACTTGTGAGGCAAATATCATTCCTATTACTGGTTTACACCATTACCCCATTGGATTGCAAATTCAAGAAGAAGCCACACTTGATCGTTGTCCCTCCAAGTTCAAAGCTATGTGGTTTTGGGCTAAAGGGTTTAAGGATCTGACTATTGATTGGTGGAGAAGGGCCCCAAAAAGATCCATAAATAAAGCCTTCATTTTCTTCATTTTCTTCAAGAATCTCCAATTTGTTAATGAGAAGCTTAAGAAATGGAATAGGGAGTTCTTCAAGAATGTTTTTTTCTGGGAAGCTTAGGTTGGAGGAAGAGTTTGAACAAAGAATATTCATAAATTTTAGGTCGGGAGGAAGTTTTTTGGAGGTAGAAATCATGGGAAAGTTGTCTTACGTAGGGGCGCATGAACACCAAATTTTTTCATAATTCTATGAAGGTGCATAGATCAAACAATAATATTTTTAAATCAAGGATTTGAATGGAAATGCCTTGTTTGAAGTTGAGCAGATAAATAGGGAAGCAATAAGGTTTTACTCTAATAGTTTTAGGGATAAATCATATGCAATGGTGACTGACTTTAGAATTCTTGATGTAATCCCTTGTTCTATGTCTGAGGCTCAGAATGCCATGCTTATGGAGGAAGTCTCTTTAAAAGAAGTTAAAAAGGCCTTATTGAGCTTGGGTGGAGACAAATCTCTTGGCCCAGATGGGTTTCCGACGTGTTTCTTTCAAAATATATGGTATATTTTTGCTCAAGATTTATGGGAAGTAGTTGAAGAATCTAGGAAGGTGGTTTTATTCTTAAAGATTTAAACAACACCTTCATTTCTTTAATCCTGAAAACGTGAGTGGTAAAATCTTTTGAGGATTATAGAGAAATCTCTTTGTGCAATACAGTCTATAAAATAATTTCTAAAGTAATTGCTAATAGGTTGAAAAGGGTTTTGGATTCATTGATCTCTATAGAATAGATTGGCTTTTCCCTGAATAGATTTATTTTTGAAGGTGCTATTGTTGCTCATGAGGCCATCCATTCTATTTGAATGGAAAAAACAAAGAAAATTTTAGTAAATTTAGACATCAAGAGGGCTTATGATGAGGTCAATAGGGGATTTCTATTGAAAGTCTTAGAGAGATTTGGATTTTGTAATGAATGGGTGGTGTGGGTTTAGAGTTGCATATGCACACCTTGGTTTTCTATCTTGGTGAGTGGTAGTCCTCAAGGATTTTTCAAATCTAGTAATGGGACTAGGCAAGGTGATCCCTTATCACTATTTCTTTTCATTATTCTAGCTGAGACTTTTGGAAGATTGGTGTCTAAGAAGCATCGGAATGGCCTTTGGAAAGGCATAAAAATTGTTGAAGGTGTAGACCCTATATCTCATCTACAATTCGCTGATGATACCTTATTGATGGGGGAAGCTTCCTTTCGTGAAGCCCATATAATGAAAGAGACTTTAGATGAGTATGGAAGAGCATCCAAGAAATGTATCAATTGGAGGAAGTATGAAATTTTCTTTTTTATTCTCCCATCTAGAAACAACTAGAAATTTGTAGAATTCTGGGGATGAGATCAGGAGCCCTCCCAAGAAAATATCTGGGTATCCCTCTTTTTGGGGGTGCTAATTAAGCGGGTTTTTGAAAAGATTTGGTTGACAAATATCTTAACTAAATGGATGGATGGAAGAGAAAATGGCTTAATATTACAAGTAGAATCCTAATGTTAAAATATGTTATCTCGGCTATACCGGTTTTTTCTATTATGTGTTTAAAGATCCCTAAGAAAGTGATTAGAGATGTTGGGCAGCGAATGAGAATTTTTTTCTAGAATGGTGCAAGTGAATAGGAAAAAATCCACTTGTTAGCATGGGATAAAATATATCATTCCAAAGAAAAATGTGGGGTTGGTTTGAGAGACTGACAGCTCATGAATGAAGTTATGTGAGCAAAGCTTGTTTGGAGTATATATACAAACCGTAATTTATTATGGGTGAAATTTTTTAAGGCTAAATATCTGGATTCAATAGAAGATCATAGGATTTTAACAATTTGTAACCCACCTAAAGGTTCAACTATTTGAAACTTTCTTCTTTCATGTAGACCGGTTATACTCAATCATATATCTTGCCAAATTGGCAATGGTCTTAAAGAAAAAGTTTGGGATGATTCGTGGGAAGGCCTACCAATTTTGTGAGATTAAGAAGGTGTGCAAGAGCTTAGGCTTATCCTTCAACAAAGATGGGGTGACAAGGTTCATGATTATATTGAACTAATGCAGGGCCCTTTTGGTCAAGAATGGGGTTGGAAGGAGTTAAAAAATGAGGGGTTATCAGATCAACATTTGGCAAGGATGAAGGAAATTTTTAAGAAAATCAAAGTGCTGCTACAGAAAGTGAGGATAGAGTGGTTTGGTGTGGCTTTGTTAATGGGACTTACCTAGTTAAAATTGTGTATCAATTATTAGATGCTCTAGAAGGTGAGTTTTTTTGGGCCAAGAAAATCTATTGGAATAAAGATTCTTTACCTAAAGCAAACACCTTTGCTTGGCTAGCTGTGAAGGGGAGAATTTTATCAGGAGAGTGAAGGAAGAGGCTTGGTTTTCTAGGAACAAGAAACTGTGTGATGCGTGATACTACAAAGGAATCAATAGATCATCTGCTTCTTCAATGTGATGTTGTAGAAGGATGTTGGGAGAATTTGAGGCTGAAGTTAGGGTGGGAAGGTCCATTGCAAAAGACATGGAAAGAGGTATTTGAGGGTTGACCTAGCCCTTAAAAAAAATCCCTTCTCTCAAGCATTTGGATTGTGAGTGCCTCGATTGTAATTTGGGAAATCTAGAAAGAGAGGAATAGAAGGATTTTTTTGGATAAGAGAGAACCTATGAAGAGGATTTTGAATAGAATAGATCATTCAATTGAAGAAGTAGTGGGATCAGTTGCTTCTCAACTTCAATTCTAGCAGATTACCTTCTCTCTAGATGATAGTATATTTCAAAGAGCTTTTCCAAGGATTAAGATCAAGCCCACTAAGGATTTGGATGATCTTTTTGTGAAGAGGATGGGATCTGTCGATGTATGTTGGGAAAATCCTTCATAAGGTTGGCATAAGGCTAATTTTGATGGGGCTACAAAAGGCAACTTGGGCCCTTCTAGAGCAAGTGCAATTGTGAGAGATAGTCTTGGGAATACGACTGCCTTAGGAGTGAAAAAGCTTGAAGATGGCACAAACAATGTTGCTGAAGTGAAGGAAGCTTTAATGGCTATTGGACTAGCTCAAGCAATGAGAGTAAGGAAAGTTCATTTAGAAGGAGATTCAATGATTATCACTCAAGCCATTGTAAATGGAGAGGAAAAGGAATGACATCTATAGTTTTTTATCAGATCAATTCTTAAGGAGCTAAAATTTGTTGATGATTTCAAGGTGAGTCACATTCATCAATCTAGAAATAGTGAAGCTAATAGATTATCCAAATGAATAGTCTCTTTCAATAATATAGGGGAATCTAGGTTGGAAGATCTTTGACACATGTGTTTTTAGGGTGGTGGATAGAAAGGTGGTATTATTGCTGGTTCATTATGAAGGAATATTTATTAGTTATTGTCAGATTGAATTTTCTTGGTATTTATGGCGTAGGAGGGTAGTTGGAAAAAAAGTGGGCTAATAGTTAATTTTTCCATCGATATTTAACCAAAATTGAAGGAGTCTTTTCGGTGACAGTAGGTAGGGTGCTGTCAGAGAAGAGGTCCTTTTTAAAGGATGAGGGGGATTATGACCATCCTATTGAGATTATGAAAATATTGTAAGCATTCATTTTTAGTGAGTTTGGTATGTTTCGGCGGTGAAGGTAGTAATTGCTTTGATGTTTTTAGGACAGACAGTGGTAGGATGACACTAGTGGCATGGATGGGAAGTTTATTAAAGGATGCGATGGGCTGTGGAATGATCAAATCAAGTGAAATTTTGTGTCAGAGATGGAGAAATCTGTATCAGCTCAAGGATGGAGGCCATGTATGGTTTCTCAACACAAAGGCAACAAAAAGGTTGTTTCGGCCTAACTGCTTTAGGCTAAATTTTTTGTTGAAGTACCCTCAAGATGAGGTTGTGGAGGTGGTTTTGGAGACATTGGGAGTGCATTTTATGGAAGCTAAACACAGCGGAATATTGAACATAGATATAACATCTATGATTTTTTCTTGGGGTATTGAGTTGAATGAAGAATTTGAAGTGGTGAAATGGGTTATGCACTCACTTTTTGCTGAGGACTTGCTAGTGGGGATGGAATATTTTCTAGAATGGGTTATGTTGAGAGTTGGTTTCGATGTCTCAGAAGGAATTGAAGATATGGATGAAGCAACTGAAGAGGGTTTAATCCCTTTCGTGAGGTGGCAAAGGAGAATAGGCATGGATACCTACAAGTTGGAGATATTGGCTGCATAGGAAAATTTGAAGCTGGTGCTTAGGTGATAGACATCTGCAACATCTCAAAAGGAACCAAACATTAAACAAAAAAATCCCAAGAAGAAGTGCTCAGCAAGGAGAGGTGGATTTCGGTGAGCGAGGGTAATCAGATGTGGAGTTTAGGGGAAGTGATGGCTAGTTGGTTTTTTGGTGGGCTCTAAAATTCCTATGCAATTTTATTGAAATGGTGTCCTTTTGAGAAGATGACAATGGTGGTCTAGGGATAAAGACCGAAATGATGATTTAGGTCAATGATCATGGAGGAAAGAAACAATGTTGTTTTTTGTGGGAGGGGTGATTGAAATCTATGAATTTTGTATGTTTTGGTATATGTGTAGCTTCTGTAGAACCCGAATGGTAAAAAGATACTTGAATGTAGTCTATTGTATGTTTTTTTGTAAAAGGTTTTGTGTATATGAAATGGAAGACCTAGAAGTTGAGGCATTAGCCTATTTGTAAAATATAGAAGAAAGGTGGTCGAGGTTTGTTTTTTGTCAGGCTTGGTAAATAGGGGTCGGGGTTCGATGGTGTCCTTTTATGAAGATGTATTGAATTTTCTAGATATATGAATAAAATAAAATTATTATTGATCAAAAAAAAAAATACATATAATTTCATTCAAATAGATATATAGATATTTATCAAAATAATTGAATATATATGGATGTATTAATATATATACATTATATGGGGTGGGGGGCCTAGCTCGATTGGCTAAAGCATCTTGTTGTAAGAAAGAGGTGATGAGGTCTAGTCTTCCCCCAAACCCATGGTACAAGAGGGCATGTCATGCCAACACCACCTGTCATGTGAAAAATTTTACCATCTGCACTATAATTTATAGGGGGATGGATACCCAATCAATTCTTGTAGTATATATATACATTATATATATATATCACTATTTAAATAATCATATTAAATCACATATAATCGTGTACTCATCAAATATGTATATACAAGAAGTCTATGTATACATGTATATATATGTCTCAATTGTCCAATCGACATTCTCATATACATGGGTTATTCATTCATGAGCATGCATAGGTACATCTACCTACATATACCCATGCATGCATATACTCAGAAGTATGAGATGTTATAGACACATACACATATATGTGTATACATTCTAGGTATATACTCCATCGAATCACATATTCTTTTAAACCCACATAGAAGAAAATTCAGTCAAAATAAAGAATCATCACATACATTTAAATCAAAACATTCATAGATCAAGATAAAAATGTAACACAAAACATTCACAAACGAAATTGAAGAACACTTACCCTTTCATGACTATTTCACTCAAATTATACCAAGTAGGTTATGAGTGTATGTGGAGCTCACATAGGGTCATTACGGTTAAAAAACCAAGTTCTTCTCCTAAGTGATACTCCCCTCTCTTCTAGAGGATTGAATTTGTTCTTGTATCCAGCTTACCACATCATAATAGTAGTTATCCAATCACAATATAATCATTTGCATCATAGATTTCACAATTAGAATCAATATAAAATATCAAATTGTATCAATCATTCATTCATCATATTTTTATTCAATATTGATAAAACAAACTCATTTATACAAGTAATTTAACAAAAAAGGTAATAATAGATAGGTAATTTTAGTTGGCGTGTAACAAATTATGCCCTTGTAAATCATAATCCCTAATGATTTATTAAGTATCAAAATGGACATGACATTAAAAATAAAACACAAACCATCCATAAAGCATCACATTACAAAATATCATAGTTTTCAAGAGTTTTCAAAATCTAGAAAGACTTATGGAAACATCTACTTCATCTCAACATAATCTTCCCAAGTGGCAGAATCTTTTGCATACTAATCCCATTGGAACTTGCACTATAGAACCTCTCTATTATGTAAGTGAAGCTTATGTGTTTCGAGAACCTTGACAAGATTCATTATTAGGTACACTTTTGGGTCTTGTACCTATAAAGAATTTTAGTTAATAATATGGTTATCAATTGGTATATACTTCTTAAGATATGAGACATGAAAAACATCATGCATCTTGGTAAGAGTTGGCACCAAATCAATCCTATATGCTAGAGGTTTGATCTACTCAAGAACCTCAAAAGGACCTATGTAGCATGAAGCTAGTTTAGATGACTTCCCAAAGTTGATAGAACACTTATGAGGTTTGACCCTTATCAAAATCTGTTCTCCTACCAAGAATTTTTTGGGTGCCAACTTGGCATCAACATAACTTTTTTTCCTATCATTAGGTCCTACTAACCTCTTCTTAATAATTCCAAATTTCTCCTCCATTTCAAATAAAATATTTGGCCCAAGGCCTATCCTATCTTCTAGCTTATCCCAACTTATAGGAGTTTGACAATCGTTTCCATATAATGCTTCAAATGGAGCCATCTTGATCGTAAAATGATAAGAGTTATTATATGCAAACTCATCCAATGGTAGGTAATCTTCCCATTTGTATTATTCATCCATGTAATACATCCTTATAAATCCTCTAACACTTTGTTTACTCTTTTATTTTATCCAGTTTTTTTTTGAATGATATGTAGAACTTATATTCAATTTCAGTTGTAATGCCCCGCCACGCAACCCTAGAGGAAGTTTCAATTCACAATAAAAGTGTACTAATTTTTTTTTTATTAAAGTGAATTAAACATACAAGTTCATATACAATTGATAACATCCCCTAAGGCTACGTAACCGAGATTACTTAAACCCATACAACATACATCATTAAAACCATTGCATTTAATTACTCATGTAGTAAGCATTAATACAAGATACATAAATGACATAAGATAAGAAGATAAACAACCATGATATAAATTCATTACTTAATCAACTGGTTACATCACTCATTCCCAAAATGAGGAAAAAGTACAATTGTATTACAATTACACAATTCCACCTCGTAGAAACAAGAGGAGTAAAATAACTTATTAAATTTTGAAATAAAACAATGTAGAATTAAAAAAGAGAGCCTTAAGCTATCCAACTTGATGTCTCACCACCAAGTACTGAAGATAAAGGGGGACCCAATGGTGTATGGTACATGTTCCACCCAACCAAGTGGTACCCGGAGGCCCACCCCCCATGCTAGGAGATAGTAACAATGTAACATGGACAAAGATCTATAACCTCTAACCAAAGGCAGACTCATATTGACACATACTGACACAACCAACCAATGAACTAAACAAGTACAACTCACACATCACTAACATAGGTCACATTGCTTCCAGACATAAAATAGATCAAGTATGTTCAAAGAACCATACACATAACAAAATTAAAAATTATTTTCCTAGACAAAGTGTCATCACACAGTTAGTAATGAGATCTCCTCTGGGCATTGTCCATACGCTCTGAAAATCTTGGTGACCTCAACCGAACCTCGACCCTCATGCTCACTCATGCGGAATAAAATACCTCTCGTAAGGACAAGATAGATGACCATGCCATTTCAGGCCTTCTCACTCATCCCAAGTCTAAACGAGGCCTTGTGTCTATGAGTGAGGCTAAGTTATCTTGATTAGTGTGAAATTCATCCTAATCATATATGTACATTAATTTAGTTATCACTTGATTAAATCACTTCTGAAGGTTACCTAGTTTACCTCTTTGGGCTCCGGTGCCTAACAAAAGGCACTCTTCTAATGAACAACAGACTATACAAAACCATACTCCAAGGGAAACCCAAGTGCATACAAACTAGATTAAACAACCACTCCAACTCTAGGAGGAAACATAAAATGAAACTCACTCCAACAATTGGAAGCAACGTAAAATGAAACTCACTCCAACAATTGGAGGCAAAAAAACACATAATCCACTCCTTCCAAAGGAGGCACAAAACATCCTTGTTCATGGAAACCGGGTAATTACTAAAAACACACCATGCACTACCCAAGGGAGAAACAACTGGTTGAAATAAAGAATCGACAACCCTCATCCTCTAAGATCCTTTGGAAGACTTACAATTTTGGACTAACACTTAATCCCATATCCCAAAATGCAACTTGATGAAAAGATTACAAAAGCTTCCAAGTCATTAATCAAATTTAATATTTGGATTTCTTAAATCCATCCTCAATCAATAGGTAACATTGACAAAGTCAAAGGCACAATAACAGGGTTAACTCAAATAATCATATAACCCTTTTTCCATTTCCATTCTAGGAAATCTTAAACAATTTAATATTCAGATCCCTTTGCGAAATAAAAAGAAAATAAATCTAAAAGGCAATCATGAGGATATCTCTATTTTTGGATATACTAAATCCATATCTCTTTCATATTCCAATCACAATAATTTACTTGTTCTAATAGAAATAAATAAATTAAAATAATTAATTTCCTCATCAATATAAACAACTCCTTAATTTACTTTTAAAACGACACAAATCCATGCAAGTAAACCCTTTCCATTTTCTAACCAAATCCTATATCTGTTCAACTTTCCATTTAAAACATGTAATTTATAAAATATCTTTTTTCTTATCTATTTGACCATGCATTCAAATCTTATCTTTTAAAATCTCCATGCAAAACTAAATTACATTCACCTAAATAAAACAAAATAAATATTGAATATACTCCTAATTGAAAATACTCATATAATATATACATCAAATATATATTAATATATTTTACTAAACAATTACATTATTTTAATAAAATATATTAATATTCAATAAATAATTCCAAATGCTTATGTTATTTAAACATTTAAATACAACTAAAATGTTTTAGAACATTCATTCTAAATATACAAATTTACACACTATATTTATTAATCATTCTATTATCTATATATATTTAATATATATATACTAAATATTATTAAATTCACATTATGTATAACTATCATATATTTTGTAAAATTAAAACTATTAACAACAAAAAAACCATTTAAAATAAAGATAAAACTATTAACAAATCCGTAGCTTATTATAAAATAAAACAGAGAACATACAATGGTTTGGGGAGGGGTCGGCTGTAGTCGAACCCCCTCCCTTCCTTCCTTAGCGTGGCCTATAGGGGGTTGCGCTGCCATATGAGGCAGCACTCCCTCCACTAAGTGGAGGGAATTGCCTTATAAGGTAGCCACAACCTCCCTATGTGGGGCGGTGGGGTGTGCAATGCACCCCCACCCAAAATATTTACACAAACAAAAAAAACAAACAGCGAATAAAACAAAAATTTGCTTCTTCCCATTTTTACGAATTCTCAACCTTTTCATCAGAAATGCGTCGGTCGTACGGCGGTGAAAAAATAAATTCAATACAGTATTTTTAAAATAAAAATTAGTATATATATATATATAAAATATATATATATATATATATATATATATATATATAATCCAATTTAAGATAATAAATAAATTGGAAAAATTTAGTGAAAATATTCACCTACAGGTGAAATTATGCAATTTTCTAGAAAACAATCCAAAATTCACAGAGATTCAAAACTAAATCTTTTAATCAATTTTTTTCCGAACTCAAAGACAATAAAAGAACAAGAACTAAGAAAGATCTAAATTACTTTCCAGAAACTTTCAACAAGCAAATCCTCTAGGTTTCTCCACCGCAATTTCTACAAAGGTTTAAGAAATAAATTTATTTTCTACAATGAATTAAATTTTCTAAAACAATCTAAATGTGTTGTTCAACCTCTAGGTTTGATTTAATAAGAAAACAAACAATTTCCTCAAATGAATTAAATTCTATAGAGGTTATTACAATTTCCTTGAAGAAATTTCACAGGAACAACAAAAGCTTCACAATTTATTTATTTAATTTCTTTCTTCTAATATCAAACTCTTTTCCTAAATAGTTTTAACAATAAAATCTTTAATCACTACAATTTTTAAAAGGAAAACGAAGAACAAACAAAATCACAAAAGAAAACTTGGTGATGAAGCTTCAAGTAATGGAAATTTTGATGCAGAGCCTCCTCCAAAGCTTCCACAGCTTCTCTTCAATAGTACAGCGATTCCAACCAAGAATGCAATCCACAAACGTAGCAAATTTTTCTAGAATAACTCCAATATAAATCTACAGCCAAGAATTTCTCCAAACAATCCTCTCTATAATTTTTTCCAAAAATATCCTCACACCCGTGAAGAAGCTGGAGACACCAAAAATTGGTCTACGCCTGTGAGTACCACTTTCGACATAATTTTCTAATATCCGTGGTCATGATTAAATAATGGCAATTATTTAATTACCCTTTTCTAATACATATTTTCTCTATTAATTAAATACCCCTTTTAATTAATTCACTAGTTCATTAATTCATTTATTCAACTATTGATTAATTAAATAAATTACGTTTATTTAATTATGTCGCTAACTAATTAATTCCTCTTTCATAATTAAATATTTATTATTTAATTGAACCCCCTTTATCCATGATTAAATATTTTTTATTTAATTACTCAATTTGACCTTTTCAACTATAATTAAATATTTATTATTTAATTATTCAATTCCACCTTTTCAACAGTCACATTAAATAAATTAACTTTATTTATTTAATTAAATCTTTAATTTTCGAATGTTGAATTAAATTAACATTTAATTCATAATTAAAGGTTTATGTCACATTCTTTTGTCATGCAATTGACTAATTATTCACTCACCATCTGACTCGAGATCTATTTCTAAATCCACTAGTTATCTCAGGATTCAATATCTAATCGTCTCTACGAGGAGACTCTGTCACAACTAGTCATTTAACCATTTCTAACTCATGTGCATGAATGCATTTATTAATTAAATATCTTTAATTAATTATTTAATTCATGTATGCATTCGAACTCTTTCTTCTTTGAGTTCTAACTTTGTCTTTTTCATTCAAAGTGTATTTCTTCTATTTTCGAAGACTCTCAACTAAAGATTAAGATCTTAAACTCTTGTTCTTTTCTATTTTCGAACAGTCCTAACACAAAATTAAGTTATCATTCTAATTTAATATTTATCCTACAGAATTTCCTAACTCACGTTCTATCTAACATAGAAATCACATAGCATGACATTCATCAATCTCGATCTTTGATCTCTCTTTCGAATCTGAGCCGATCGTTCGAAAACCCAAAATCTATAAAAAGGCCTATCATCATTATTATTCCTCCTCCCGAAATCACTACTTTTGAGAAGAGATGAATCTTCGATATTTCGCTGAGACATTCGACAAAGTTATGCTTGCGTCAAACATAAAAATCTGAGGGAAAGAATGACGATACAAAAAAATGGAGAAGGACAATCAAGATAAATTGAGGAAGTAAATGCATATTTGGTGAGATCTTTCCAAGTTTATTAGTCTAGTTTTATCATGCTTACTTTATTCATTCTTTGTTGTTGTATTTAGGTTATTTGTTAGATTAGAATTGATCATTGTAATTTGTGCAGCATTAGCATCTCTAATTCTAGAAAATCTGAGTTAAATTTGGTGAACCCGACGTGAACACGCTTCAAATTTGCCAAACATCTTTTCATTTTTCTATTTTTCTATTTTACAGGATTCGTACGGCACACCACATCCACTCAAATAAATGATGCATTCATCTTCGTGAACCACATCTGCTACATTCCATGACACATTTGATATCCTGCACTGCATCTGTGACACTCTGCACTGCATTTGCCTGCCAAAAATTCATGCTGCGTCTTACTCTCAACACGAACCGCATCTTCCTATCAACACTCAAGCCGCATCTCTGGGCTGAAACACCGCATCTACTTGGTAAATAAAAATTTCACTATTTTGTTGATTTTTGTACATTCTCATTTTGGTTCTCAATTTTTTTGGGTTTTCACTAATATTTTTTTACAATACTGTGTTGAGGAGTTAACTTAGTTTTTGCAGGACAAAGCATAGAAGACCAAATAAACCAAAAACAATATTTTCTACAGGACGAAAGCCGAAGACAAAAACAAACTACCGATTAGTTTGCATACAGGACCTAATGACTTTGTTAATTTTATTTGTCAAGCTTTCTATTTGGTAGATAACTAATTGTCATTTGGATTAAAAAGAATCAGTGTCTATTTTTTTTGGTTTGAAAGCACAATTGGTAACCCCACGATTTGGTACAATGAAGTCTCCTCTCCACTTATGCATTCGTGCAATCCTGGGTGCAAGAGAAATGGTTACTAACTCTAGAACTTGGGTCTATCTTGGTCGGAAAAAGTACTCACCCCAAGATGACTCAGACTGATATATAAAAGTGGATTCTTGGGGAAAGCCCAAGAATCATGCTCACTATTCTGATGAGAAGGGTAGAAATGATCTCTCGTCGAGCTAAATAGTGCCCCACGAACGGAATGCTGTTAAAAACCTTGTTGTAGTTTTGCCAAAATCCTATCTACTTGCTGGTGCATCAGGTTCAGACCTATGAAGCCATCTTACATACTTACAGTTTAGGTGTAGAGATGAAATGTATGCCATGGGAGTTTCATAGGTACAGTAGCTTGGCTACCCCATATAAGTGAGTGTCATGGAGGGGAGCTAGTCAGGTCAACCTACTAGTCATCCACCATGAATATGCATAGCTGGATTTATCCAAGTAAGAACTTAACAAGCACTATCCATCATAGCCTAGGTTGTAATTATTTTCTAGGTTTTAACAGATCTATCACCACAAACTGAAAACACATTGAATTCTATCCTTGATTCTACTATTTTTGTCAAATAAACTTGATCAACAAATAGATTCAGTCTCAAAAACCTTCAGAAAAATGCAACTGTCATTCCGAGTTGCAACTGTCAGTTTTAACACCGCATCTATCTTAGAAAGTCGCAATCTTTAGGGTAAACATTGCATGTGTTTGTCAATAGACACCACTTTTTCACAGTTTAGATATTACGAGTCGCATGTGTACATGCAAGCTGCATCTGTCACATAAAACACTGCATGTGTCTATCAACAAGTTTAGGTTCACAGAGTCTTTATTTTGAGTCGCATCTGTTAGACAATAAGCTGCATCTATCACAAGTCAAAATTACCTGTCTTTATTCTGAGTCACAAATGTTACTGCGAGTCACATCTATCAGAAACTAAACCACATCTGTCACAAGTCAAATTGCCTGTCAACATTCGAGAAAACTGTATCTGATCAAATCACAGCATTTGCAATCTAAACTGCATCTGTCAAAATTAGAACCACATCTAATTAGGTGAATTGCATTTGACTGTCAATAGAAAACTGAGAAAACTATACAACCGAGTCCAAGATGACTATCATTTTTTTTTCTATTTCTCACAATCAACCTTGGACATAAACTAAATTTTTTTCTCAAAAACCCTAGCATCATTAGGTATCATTTACGTCCTAGTCATAGACATCCTAAATTGCATACATATCATAAGTCATCCTAAGTTGCATGCATACCATAGATACTTCCTAGGAAAATTGCATATAGTAGAATAGATAAACTTTCTATGTCATTGGATACTTTCACGTTTTGATTTGTCCTTATCATTGAACCTTGTCACTTTTAGTCCTATTTGCGAATCTTTCCAGCTCAACAGTCTAGTTTGGGAAATTTACCTTCTCAAATGTCCTTATCCTACAATCTGGTTCCTTGGTCAAGTCAAATATTTTCTTGGATTTATTCCATAGGTGGTAGGTTATACCTCATTTTAGAATCATTTACCGTCAGGGTGATCCCACAAAGCTAGTTTACAATTTCTGAGAGGAACTATTTTTTGCTGAAATCACATATTTTTAGAAAATACAATGATTTAAGCATTAAAAAGTTCCATATTAAGGATTCTAATTGAAGAGGGTTTGATAAAAATACCTTATATGAAACCCCCTTGGATAGAACCTCACTAGTTTTAAACCATACCTATAAATGAGTCTCCTTTACACCTATCAAAATGTTGATAAAAAATCACTTTTGATTTACCTTTTGGGGGATCAAATGAATTAATTTAAAATTTATTTAAAATGATCATGTTAGTCCTCATAATGAGCTATCCAATGAATATAATTTTAATATTTTTTGGTTTTATTATGTATGTGTTTTTTTAGTTTTATTAAACATAGGTTTTTCACCGAAAATCAGGCTCTTTGTTCTGCACATATGGAAAAATAGTAGATTATCAAAATTAAATTTTAAAAAATATGTTTAGGCTGGTTATTAATGTCCTTGATCCATTAAAAAAACCAAAATTGAATTTCAATACATACAAAAAAAATTATGTTGTATACAGTCCGCCTATGTTTCAATTGTAATTAGTTTGACTTCGAAACTTGTTTAAGGAAAACATATTTAATAAAAAACTATGAAACCAAATTAAAGTGCTAGATATTGTAGTTACAAATCTAAATTAGAAAAAAATAGAATTTTATCCTTCATACAAAATAAATTATGGTATATACGGTGAGTATCACTCCTGAAAAATGCTATTTTTTTTAAAAAGCTAGTTTTTGAAGGAGATGGAAAAAGAAGTGCATTATGATTCGAAAAAAATTGAAAAAATATATTTAGAATCTATAGAAAAAACATCACAAGTCACTAGTTTGCATCATACTCAAATTCCTCACAGTTTAGTTGCTATAGGAGCGCGAAAGTGAAGATTTAGTTAGAAAAAATCACTTCAGTGTCTAGTTTGCCCAAAAATTGTAAACCGGTATTGTGGGATCACCCATCATAGTCGACTCAAAATTTTGCATATCGTCCATCCTAGTGCACATCATTTTAGTATACGTCATTATTGTAACATCCGTCATATTCAGAAAAATCCAAAAAACATAGGAATAGATCATATCAGGTTTTTAGCTATAGTCTGCATTACCCCATTTTGAGCAAACATTTATGGTTGAAACAAGGTCCCAAAAGAAACTTAGAACAATGTTAGATCCTAATGAATTTTTCAATCCTTTTGGAACTCAACCACCAAAGGAAAGAGAAACCACACATACTTTTGCTAGAAAAACATGTCACTAGAGATGCCAATGGGCGAGTCTTTGTAGAAGATGTCAAGGCTATAGTCCAAGATCTTGAGTTTGCATCTTTTATGGATGAAGTTTTGGCAAATGACCCCCAGAGATTTCTAGCACAATTGATAGTAAATGGTGACACACTACCACCAGGATTTGATGTCCACACATTGAAAACAACACCTACTCAACAAACCCAAACTGCCACGTCAAGTGTGTTTATTCCACAAATTAATATGGCCATACCAACTACCATACCAACACAAACAACATCAATTGTCAACACAACCCCTTTCAACATAACGTAAGGTTTACAATTCACTGTAGGGGGAACCTCATCAAACCCTTTTGGCACAAATATCATTGGTAAGAAGTTTAAAGTTGGCACAAACATGACCATAGGGATTACACAAAGAATTCCAATGAGCAATGTTCCTACATCGGGTCCAAACATTCCAATCGACAATGCTCCTACATCAGGTCCAAACATTCCAACTAGAAATATTCCTATATCGAGTCCCAATCACAACCCATCATAGAACACAATGTTTTAGAACACCTACATTGACCCAAACAACACAAACAACATGTCCTTGACACAAGTAGATGTCCTACAAAACCAAATTCAAATGCTTCAACAATAGATGGACAGCATGTCTATGTCAGGCAAGCAAACTATCTTAGCACAAGATCTTTGTCCATGTCCTTTTGACAAGGCGTTATACATGACACCCTTCCCCCACGGATACATTATACCAAATTTTCCTAAGTATAATGGGAGGAGGAATCCTTTAGGAGACATTAGAGAACTCTCTACAACATGTATGGAAATATCATATGACCCCACATACTTGATGAGACTATTTCCATGAACCCTAGTCGGGATAGCATTAGAATGGTTCTCTAAATTACCGTATGGAATATGATCCTCGGGAGAACTAGCTGAGAAGTTTTTCGAACACTTTCTCTTTAACATAGAAAATGAAGTAATAGTAGCTACCTTGTGTCAAACAATGCAAGAAGAGGGTGAAACTTTCACCACTTTCTTCTAGAGATGGAGAAGTGTAGCTAGCAGATGTCCAGTTGAAATACCAGAAAAACAAAAAGTCACGATATAACTTGAAAACATCAATCCCAAATTGAGAACTGACTTAAGGGTACACCATTGTACCTAATTCCTAGACTTGGTACAAAAGGGCATCATCCTTGAAAAAGGCCTTATTGACAAAGGAGAAACAAAAGTACTAGGTAGAAATCCCGTTGTCCAACATCAAAATCTTCCCGCTAATAGAAAAAAATTCTGGTCTAGAAACAAAAAAGTTACCAATGATGGCATTGTAGATGCTAAGACTATATATACAAGGACAATTATTACAATTAGAGGTTACAATCCTAATCAATACATGACAAAAAATCCATATCAAATAGCTAATTATGTCCAAAATTCAAAACACCCAAAAAGGCATTTTCCTCAACGTGAATTTACCCCTTTGGGGCAACCAATAGAGACAATATTCAAAGAGCTGATTAAACACAATCTCATAAAACCCATGGAACCAAGACATTATGATCCTGGATAGTTTAAACCTTCATGGTGGGACAATAACACCTATTGTGACTATCATCGAACAAAAGGACACAACCTACAATAGTGTCGACAACTAAAAAATATCATCCAAGACTTTGTTGAAGATGGCACCATAGAGGTCAATGGGTAGAAGCATACCAAGAATGTTGATCATAAGGTTTTCAAAGACCCATTGCATGACCACACAAAAGGAAAAGCCTCCAATTCGGGACCTAAGAATGCTCCATCCGCCAATTATACCAATGCCAAGTATGACTATGGAAAAATGGTAAACCATCTCCAAGCTGCAAATGAAAATGTCAATACCATCACCATCAAGAAGCGTCCTAAATGTGTTGTAAATACACACAAAACCAAAATAACTCTTCCAGGTCCTTCTTCTGAGCCACCTACATAGCCATACAATTCTAATTATAATTTTCTTGAACAACTTAGCAGGATGCCAGCACAAATATCGATCTTAGAACTATTGACCTTGTCACCTAATCATCGAACAATTCTCGACAAAGCCTTACAGAACATGACTGTACCTACTGACTTAGATGTCAATCATTTCAAATAAATGATAGGATACCTAACCAACTCCCATCATGCTACATTTTCCTAGTAGGATTATTCAACAGAAAAGACTGATCATAATGACCCATTACATCTTCAAGTCTCAGTCCATCAAACCAAAGTTAGACAAGTCTTGGTAGATGGAGGAGTAGGTTTGAACCTGTGTACACTAAAATTGGTTAAGGCATTAGGATTCTCAGAAGCATGTGTGGATACCTCTAAGAGCATAGTAATCAAGGCTTACAATGATGATGAAAGATCATCCAAAGGAGTGGTCACACTCCCAATTAGAATTGGCCCAACAGTTATGAACACCAGCTTCCAAGTCTTGGATCTCACCCTTTCATATAACCTGTTGTTAGGTAGACCTTGGATACATGCAATGAAAGTTGTACCTTCAACATATCACCAATGTCTCAAATTTCTGTATAATGGCACCAAGATAACAATTGATGGTGATCCAGATCCGTTTCAATATTGTACCAGCCTAAGGTAAATTCCACAATGCCAAGTTCCTGTCAATCAACAAGCTTCATTCATCCAATTTGTCCCTATACGTTGAACCATCACACCTCATCAAGTCCATTTCATTAAAACCACCATCATCCACCTCGAAAGTTGAGATCCAAGACAAAGGCTATGGGGAATATAACATGAAGGCAACTTACTATGTTAGTCAATTGATTCCACCCAAGGCATATGCTTTACCCTTGGTAGATAGGAGAATTTGTGGTAACATTTCATGTTCCCCCTACAATTACATTAACCAAATGGGGAGAGTTAAGTGAGGAAATTGTGGACCAAGAAGATATTACTTCCTGGTTGTACCAAGATGATAATGAATACCTATCATTGTCTATTTAGATAGCTAAAGATCAATATGGCAAAGGCTTTAGGATAATGCAAGGAAAAGGCTATGATGGACATAGTGGGTTAGGACTCCATCAAACTAGAAGGAAAAAACCTATCATTATCTCACCATGACCGAAACACCAAGGGTTAGGGTTTCATCCACTTAGAATTGGGTTTCCTAGTACTGTGTCACCATTTCAAGAGGAAGTGAGTGCTTATGAAGATGTCAAGATATCTCATAAACCACTTGCCCTAGTTTATGATGAATCCCCTAACTCAAATGATTATGAATGGGATTCCCTTTCCTCAACTAGCACCATGAACCTAGATAATATATTTGGAGAACTAGACAAAATGATCAAATCCATACCAAATCCATCTAGTCCTCATAATCACAAGTCCCTGACCAAAGAAGAATGGGTTAACCACTATTATTGGGAAACCCTTGATTATGCATCTTGGGCACCTGACAAACCATCTTCTGATGACCTAGCCATTGCAATAGTCCCACATTAGAAGTTACTTGCCCCTAGGAAAAATAACAAGAAGGAGTTAGTCCAAAAATTTTGTGACCATGTCAACCATTCCATATTCACCTTCTCGCCTGCTATGTTCGAAAACTCCGATGATGACATGTCTCTCATATATCCCCAACTTATTGACTAGGATCAACAAGGTACACCGGTCTTAGATGTATTGAAGAACGATGAAGCATTAGCTAAGTTCCTTGAACTTCGAGAAGGCATTCCTAGAGGGGATCATAAAGTTGGTTTCACCATAGATTTGGATGATGAAGCATATTTTGGGGAGTCTATTTACACCTCTAGTCGCAAAAATGAGAATGAAAAGAAAAATGATCAAAAAGAGAAAAATGACATGTACTTAGGTGAAAACCGCAAGGTGCCTTTGGACAAAGAATAAGTAAAAATAAAGGACAAATCCGAGGGTGGAAACCTCTCTAAGGCATCCAAGGATAGAGGTTTAAACATTCTCCTTATTGCATGGGAATAATCATAGACGTGAGTGGAAGAGTCTATTGCAGTCAACATAAATACATAAGAAAACCCTCGAATGGTATATTTTTCAACATCATTGGTAGAGACAGAACAACCTGAGTTTAAGGACTTCTTCATAAATAGACAAATAAAATTTGCATGGTCCTATGTAGACATGCCTAGGCTAGATCCAAACCTGATATTGCACCATCTACCATTATAGCTAGGTATTAAGCCAGTCAAACAAAAGTTAAGGAAAATGCATCCACAAATTGCTCTGTTAGTCAAAGTAGAACTCAAGAAACTTTTGGATGTCAGATTCATAAGAACTATAGATTATGATGATTGGATTTCCAATCTTGTACCAATAACTAAACCAATTGGGGGCATTCACATTTGTACAGACTTTAGAGACATCAACAAGGCATGTCCTAAAGATGATTTTACATTGCTGAATATTGACATGATAGTAGACCTTACAGCAGGATATGAGGTGCTATCCCTTATGGATGGTTTCTTAGGATATAACCAAATCAAAATTATAGGTCAAGATCAACACAAGGCAACATTCATGTGTCCATGGGGAACATACTATTGGAATGTTATGTCTTTTGGCCTAAAGAATGCAGGAGCTACCTACCAAAGGGAAATGACTACTATTTTTCATGACTTTGTACATACTTTCATGGAAGATTATGTCAATGAAATCATAGCTAAATCAATAACATGGGTAGATCATTTGAATGTTCTAGACAAGATATTTCAGAGGCTAGAGAATTACAACATCAGACTAAATCCAAAGAAATGTGTTTTTGGAGTCAAATAAGGGAAACTTCTAGGTTACATCATTTCTAGAAGAGGATTCGAAGTAGACCCAAAGAAGATGAAAGCTATTGTAGAAATGCCTCCTCCAGTTAGTATTGGTCAACTAAGGACACTCCAAGGGAGATTACAATCTATCTAGTGCTTCATTGTACAACTAGCAGACAAAATACACCCATTTCAACATTTACTCAAGAAAGGAGTACCCTTTGTATGGACACCTAAATGTCAAGAAGCTTTCCAATAGATCAAGGATTATTTTCTCACCCTGCCAATATTGATGCCACCTATAGAGGGAAAACCTTTGATATTATACATTTCAGCAACTCAGTCTGCATTAGGAGCCCTCCTAGCATAAAATTATGATCAAGGTCATGAAAGGGTAGTCTATTACATCAGTCATACCTTGGTATGATATGAATTGAATTACAAAAACATAGAATGTGCCTATCTTGTGGTAGTCTTTGCTACTGATCTATATATGGATCTAGACTAAATTGCAGATTGAATGCTTAACTTTTACAATGATTATTCCAAGTTAATAAAATCAAAATTAACTTATGGAAATAATTAAAATGACAAGGTGATAACAACAGAATGAGAGAAAAGAATGGAGAAAGAGATGCAAACAGCGTTTGATTATGGAGTTCGCCACAAAAGTGATTACGTCTCTGGGTCCACTCCAATAGAGAGACCGATCCGATTAATCTCCAAATCAATTACAAAATTACACCAAGACCATTTCTTCTAGCACTTCGGTAGCATAACAATACTCCAATGTACAAAAATGTCTTGAAAAATCTCCAGCACCTCTCTTCGTATCACCTGCTTCAATACTTCATCACCTAAAAAAAAAACTAAATCTCCACTCTCACCTCACACCCCTTTTTATACATAAAAACAAGCCAAATAAGGCTTAACCACCAAATTAAAGGCATAACCCCCTTACCAACTCGTACAATATCCCATTTTTCCTCTATTAGCTTCTGGTTTTGATTTATGGTTAGGTTGTTGTGCTTGTTTATGGCTTATTAAGCCATTTTGTTATATATTCGGGCACAAACACATGTCAAAACCAACCGACCTCTATATATGTATGTGGACGATTCGGTGGCTCAACGACTTTTAATATTCTTGGTGGCCACGGGGTCGGTGGTTCCAACCTCGCCGGCCCCACTTTTATCACTTAGCCCGTAATTTTCAAACAACAAAAACAACCCGGGCTATTTATATATTTGACACAGACTTTTGGTGCAACGGCAAAATGGATCAGCGGTTTGGGAGGAGATCGCGGGCTCGAGCCCGACCCGTTGCAACAAACTTTTGGTCCAACGTTCAACCACATTCAACAACCGACACATGTAACCCCGTTATTCGCCCACTCCAGATGACGTGTCCGTTGACGAAGCCGCTCACGAGATATCCACACTGTTGACTGGGAGACACGTGTAAGACTCCTATTCGCCGAAAGTGCTGACCGAGCTGCTGACGATGCAGACACATGTCCGATGATGAAGCCAATGATTGGACTGCCACCTGGGATGCCCGTACTGTACGGCTGCACACATGTCATGATATGATTGGTCCGTACGATCCGAGTCACCTGCCATGTGTTTCATCCGAATTCGTCCACTTGGCTTCCATACTGTATGGACTAACATGTCAGCATGATGATGTCATCATCTGTACCTTCAAGTCAACCGAACTTTGACTACCAATATCTTGAGCATACGGTGTCGGATTTCGACAAAATGAATGGACTCTTTTTTGCTCCATTTGAGTTGCATTGGAATTGGGACGTTGAGCTCTTTCTGATGGTGTTGATTCTGGAGAGAAATGAGACACTTCAATTTTCACTAAAAATATATCCACCGGATCAGCTACCCAAAAACTTCGGTGCTACATGCTCAATAGCCAAACCATGTTGGTTGCAAAGACTGATCCCCTCAAATATATCCTGATTAAAGCAACATTAACAGACCAATTGGATATATGGGTTATGATACTTAGTGAGTATGATATCCAATATGTGGAGAGGAAGGCTATAAAAGGACAAGTGATTGCAGATCAGTTAGTAGATGCACCCATGAAAGCAGACCATCCTTTAGTGGCAGATTTTTCAGATGAATTTATCTTCAACATTGACACTAGGACCAATTGGAAATTATAATTTGATGGATCACATACAAATTGTGGTTCAGGAGTAGATATAATGTTTGTTACACATCAGGGCGATACGATTCCAAAATCATTCAAAATTTCTTTCCCTTGTACCAACAACATAGTAGAGTATGAAGCCTTAGTGACATGATTAAGAATGGTAGCCCAGTGGAAGATTAAGAGTCTAGATGTTTATGAAGATTCTCAGCTAGTAGTCTGGCAAGTAAATGATGATTATGAGACTAAGGATGAGAATCTTGCTCCTTATAAGCGCATGACCGATAGTTTCAAGCAATAATTTGATGAGATCACCTTTCAACAAATACAACGTATTCAAAACAGGGCAGCAGATGCTATGGAAACCATGGGTTCCTTACTGGATATTCCTAGCAACGTGCCTAAGTTTGAGTTTTTGGTCGAACAGCTGTTGGTCCCTGCCTATGATATCCCTGACTCTACGATGTTGTGTACAGTTTTTGGTCTCGCTTCCCCCTAGTATAAGGATGTATATGATTATCTAAATTCCAAAACCTTACCTGTAGACCTGTCCAACAACCAACATAGAACATTTGTCCATAAGTTAGCTAAATACACCATCATCAGAGGCACCCTATATAGACATACCTTAGATAACGCCTTAATGAGATGTCTCGATGCTCAAGAAGCACAAACAACTTTGCGAGTGGTACACGAGGGTATATATGGTTCACCTTCTAGTGGTCCTACTCTAGCCCATAAGATTATGAGATTAGGTTATTATTGGCCTACAATGGAAAAAGACTCATACATCTTTGTTAAGAAATGTAGACAGTGTCAGATACATGGAGATTTGATAAGAGTGCTAGCACAAAAGCTTCATTTGATTACGTCACCATGGCCCTTTTCCCAATGGGGACTTGACCTCATAGGTAAGATATACCCTCCATCATCCAATGACAATAAATTCATCATAACCACCGCCGAATACTTCACCAAATGGATTGAAGCTATTCCCATGACCTACATCACCGGCACGCAAATATCTAAGTTTATCCTAAACTATATCATTTTTTGGTATGGTGTACCCCAATCCATAATCACAGACAATGTCCGACCTTTCAAAAACCAAGAATTTCACCACCTATGTGAAGATTTCCACATCCAACATCATTTTTTCACACCATATTACCCACAAGGTAATGGCCAAGCTGAGGCATCAAATAAAACCATTGTCAGAATCCTCAAGAAGGCTATCAATGATGTTGGTCGTGACTGGAACCTACAACTTAACCCTGCCTTATGGGCTTACCGTACTAGCATCCATACTCCCACCGACACCACTCCATATTCCTTAGTATTCGGCTCCAAAGCTATTTAACCTATTGAGGTTGAAATACCTTCCCTAAGGGTATCCTTGAAGGCCCATGTTGATGATGAAGAATACCATGTATCTTGACTACAAGAGCTTGAATTAATGGACGAACAAAGACATAAAGCATTAGATCATTTGCAAGCATATCAGAATCATCTTCGTCGTCACTGCAATAGGAAGGTCCTAAATAGGAACTTTGACATTGGTGAAATAGTTTTAATGGAGAATCCCAAGAATCAAGTTGAATGAGAAAAGCTAGGAAAGTTCGAACCTAACTATTTAGGGCCCTATATAGTCAAAGAAGCATTTGGATCAGGTGCGTATCAACTTTATACCACTTAAGGGGAACCATTTTTGTCACCAATCAACAGTCTTCATCTGAAGAGGTTCTATGTGTCGCTTCTGAGAATCTATCTCTTAACCGAGAAAAAAAATAGAAAAACAAAAAAAAAATTGTTACTTTGATGAAAACCTGGCAAACACGCGTCATTGTAACACCAAAAAAATTGAAAAAACCATAAAAATTCAAGAGAAATAATCTGTCAAATAGTGAAAACCACTACGTTGGTGCTATGGATAAGTACCATGGTGAAAACTTGGAAAACAGGTGCCATGTGTAGTCAACTACTCTTTCATCTACCATCATTCCAATTTGACTTTCAACCATCACTCGTAATAAATGGTTGTCTTATCCATTATTCAAAACGATTGGCATCATGTCCACTCCATAACATTCCCCACTCCATCCTGGATACCTTATTCCCGACTGGGGGAAAATCCTTATTCTGTGTCATATGGACCTTGTACATAGCATTACACCATCGGAGAATGTCCTGAAAAATCCAAAAACATTAGAAAACATCAAAAATCAAAAAAAATAAATCAAAACGATCAAAAAATCCCAAAAACAAAGTCAAGTCAGTCATGTAAGTCAGTTGTAGACATTATTCAAACTACGTTGCCTCTACGATTGGATGTAGGCAAGGCCATCTGTCGATGTGCCCCCGGGCATTAGGTTTGTTAGTCTAGGTTTGTCATTTTTCACACACATTAAATCATGACTCTTTGTACATTAAAATTCAATGGTCGTGTCGAACTATGAGGTCTCTGCGTTTACAACATAGGCAAGGCTAATCAATTGATAATATCCCAAGACCACACTAGGTCAGTCCAATAGGGTTTATCACATTCACTATCACACATGTTGCATGTCATCAGCTTAAGAACAATTGTTCAGTCAAATACGTCAGTTAACCACACTAGGTCAATCCTTTAGGGTGCATCAACTCAAGTCAACACTATCAATACGCACACACACTTATATCAATCAAGCAATCAAAAACAAGTCATGCATTAACAATTCAAGTATCTCAAAACTATCATCAAGTCAAAATCATACGCATTGTCAAAATGATCAACTTATGTCTTAAGCAAGATATGTCTTTCTTGTCAACAGACATCATCAAATTGTCATAGCCTCATGTAGCTTGTCACATCAACGTCATTAAGCTCCAACATCCTATATGGCAAGTGTCTTTTTGAAACCAGGCTTTGTCATGCCTTCTATAGATCATCACCAAGTCGAAACACGACTCAACGTCTTATGTAGTATCTATCATCCCTCACATTAAGCTATGTCAAACATCAAAACAATCCAAACATGATCAAGTTTTGGCGAATACACTTATTGGGTTTTATGACTCTATATCTTATTTTGTCTTATCTTTTTATCGATTTGTGCAAAATCCTGTTACTAGATTTCTCACGGATGTCCCTTGAAGGATTTAGAGAAGCAAGGACGTCTCCAGACTCTTTTTCTTTGGTTGTTGTCTATCAACTGTCTTTTTTAAACTTTGAATTTTGAATCATTTTACTATCTTTCTCAAGGATTTCCATTGTAAGGATTTAGAGAAGCTATGACGTATCATGATCTATCTTTTATTTGTCTGTTGTCTGTGGTTTGTCTAGATGATAACAACTAGGGCAATCTTGTCCTTAGTTTGTGTTATGACACTCCTTGTCTACAACTATCTATTTTTCATAGATGGATGACATTGTACACTATGGTCTATCTCATATCATGGTGTGTACTATCCATTTGTGTCAGTCCCACCCAATGATGATAAAATTGCAAGCATAGGGAATATGGAAAAATATCGAAGATCGTTTCTTTTCAAATCAACCTTTTTCGTTGTTTCTTTCTAACATTTTATAATCATCCATTCTAACATTTCTCTTGTCCAAACATAATGATAGAGTCTTGTGACACAAAAAAAACATTAGGTCATCTGCACATGCATCCATTAGATAAACATTTCATATAATACATTGCATTTCATACATGTAGAAACATTTATATCTTTGTTGCATATAGAAAAATCATGACATAATAGACATTCTATCATCATAAGAACATTGTATATACACAAAACCATCACATGTAAATCATCATCATATAGTACACTACATACATAATAAAGTAATACATTATAGACTGCATTAAAACATCCATCATCATATAGAAACATTTATTCATAACACATATACATACATCATCTAGGAAACATAAACATATAGAAACAATGCATCATTATATAATAGAACTACACATCATGTAGAATCTACCAAAAATCATATATATATATATATATATCACTCAAAAATAATGTGTCACAGTACAATATCAAAGTGTGTCCATAAATACAAATGAGCTCGCAAGCTCTCTGATCATAATATAGTGTCGACATATCTGACAAGTGTCATCGTGGCCCACTACCACTACCACTACTGCCATGTGGTGAAGCTGGAGGAAACTGTCTCAATGGTAACCTCTGTGAGCTTGAAGGTCTCTCATATGGACCTGATCTAGGTGGACCTACCACACCCTCTGTACTCTGAGTCCTGGTATGACTCTTGCTCTGAGACCTATTGTTGTGCACCTTTGAAAAATTGGGAGCTCATCTCTCTGCTGGCACCACAGACTCATATAAGTCCCTATAGTATGTATCCCTCTCTATAGCTCTGACTAACTCCTATACCATGCCATCTAATGAAGACCCACTGACCAGCCGTCTGACCTCAAAATATTGCTGGTCTATCTCTTGTCACCAGGCTATGGCCTGATCCCTCTCCATAAGTGCACTATCTCTCTCTGCATGGGCATTGTCCCTCTCCATCTACAAAGCATCTCGCTCTGCTATCATCAGTCTCAGTCTCTCCTCCAGAGCCTCCCTTTCACCATCCCTAGGAGCATCATCCTCCTATCTCCCCTCCACAATCCGATCTCGGAGCTCTCTCTCTTGCTCCTCCATAGGTGCCTCCTCCTTAACATCATCCTCCCCATACCTTGCCAGAATTCCTAGAGGATCTATATCAATATCCATATCCTCCTCCTCTATGACATCCTCTCCTCAAATCTCCACATCGGCCATCTCCTCTACAACTGCCTCCTCGATAGCATGCTCAACTCTGACCTATACATCAGCTCTACCTCTGATTTCCAACATCAGTACATCCTCTACCACTACCTCTTGGATGGGTGAAAGTCAACCTACCCAACCCCTCTCCATCTTCATCTACCACCTCTGCCACCACCACCCCTCCCTCCAACTCTACCACCACCACCTCCTCTACCATCATCACCACCACCCCTCCCTCCAATTCTAGCACCTCCACCTCTCCACCTTCCTCTCAGCCCTGTACCTCATCACTCAACTGGTGTAGGCTAGTTTGGATCTGTATATGGGATCGGCCTATGCTCGACCCACCATGTATTGTAAGCAGCAATAGTCCCTGAAACTGCAACTCCATCTCTCCATCCCCACTGAACAAGTTGTAACGCCTGAATCTCTGCCTCTGCAATAGCAACAGGAATCATTAGCCCCCAATAAGGAACCTCTCTATAAGAATGAGCAAACTTTGCTTTACCTCGAGGCTCATCCTAAACCTCTCCAAAGTGTCTAAGAACTCACTCTCGCAGGTGTCTCTCAATAATGTGCACACTCGAAATAGTCCTCCCAATTAGGTTCAGTGTCTGTCTGCAGTATGGCAAATGCCTATCCTCCTCTGCCCATCTCTCACAGTCCATGTAAGGTCTCCAAGTGAACTGATCTAGTGTATGAAAGGCATGTCTCCAATATCTAGTGTCTCCCACATGGCTCTACGTAATGTTTCCCATATACCAGAAAACATATGGCGATCTCGCCGCTTGCTCTATAGTAACTAGAGGACAGAAAACAACTATCCTCTCCCAAGCCCGAACCATCAAGAGAGTAGTCCCACAGCTCATCGACTGTGTGTCTCTATCCCTAACCTATTTTATGCCAGGGCATATTTTCTTTGACACAATGCCGAAACAACATTGTATCAAACAGGGGAAAACTCTAGACACCGAAAATTGGTCTACACCTGCAAGTACCACTTTAGACATAATTTTCTAATATCCATGGTCATGATTAAATAATGTCTATTATTTAATTACCCTTTTCTAATACATATTTCCTCTATTAATTAAATACCCCTTTTAATTAATTCACTAGTTCATTAATTCATTTATTCAACTATTGATTAATTAAATAAATTACGTTTATTTAATTATGTCGCTAACTAATTATTTCCTCTTTCATAATTAAATATTTATTATTTAATTAAACCCCCTTTATCCATGATTAAATATTTATTATTTAATTACCCAATTTAACCTTTTCAACTATAATTAAATATTTATTATTTAATTATTCAATTCCACCTTTTCATCAGTCACATTAAATAAATTATCTTTATTTATTTAATTAAATCTTCCATTTTCAAATGTTGAATTAAATTAACATTTAATTCATAATTAAAGGTTTATGTCACATTCTTCTGTCATCCAGTTGACTAATTATTCACTCACCATCTTACTCGAGATCTATTTCTAAATCCACCAGTTATCTCAGGATTCGATATCTGATCGTCTCTACGAGGAGACACTCTACCACAACTATTCATTTAACCATTTCTAACTCATGTACATGAATGCGTTTATTAATTAAATATCTTTAATTAATTAATTAATTCATATATGTATTCAAACTCTTTATTCTTCGAGTTCTAACTTTGTCTTTTTCATTCAAAGTCTATTTCTTCTATTTTTGAAGACTCTCAACTGAAGATTAAGATCTTGAACTCTTGTTCTTTTCTAACAGTCCTGACACAAGATTAAGTTATCGTTCTAATTTAATCTTTATCCTGTATAATTTCCTAACTCATGTTCTATCTAACACAGAACTCACATCGCATGACATTCATCAATCTCGATCATTGATCTCTCTTTTGAATCTGAGTCGATCGTTCGAAAACCCAAAATCTATAAAAAGGCCTGTCATCATCATTATTCCTCCTCCCAAAATCACTACTTTTGAGAAGAGATGAATCTTTGATATTTTGCTGAGACACTCGATGAAGTTATGCTTGCATCAAACACAAAAAACTGAGGGCAAGAATGATGATACAACAAAATGGAGAAAGGCAATCGAGATAAATCGAGGAAGTAAATGCATATTCGGTGAGATCTTTCCAAGTTTATTAGTTTAGTTTTATCATGCTTACTTTATTCATTCTATGTTGTTTTATTTAGGTTATTTGTTAGATTAGAATTTATCATTGTAATATGTGCAGCATTAGCATCTCTAATTCCAAAAAATCTGAGTTACAAAAGCTTTCCTGTCCTAAAATTCTCTCCGTGAATGAATTTGCAACAACCTCTTAATTAATAAATTAAACTCTCACATGCTGGCATAATTGAAAATATCTTCAACAACCAAAATTAATTTCTATTTAATTTAATATTTCTAAATACAAATTTAATTCCAAATTCTAATTTAATTCCAAATTCTAATTTAATTCCCACAAATTGAAATTTTAATTTCCAAAATTAATTAAATTCCCACTAATTGAAATAAAATTCCAAAATGAATTTCAATTCTTTTCTTTCTTTTAATTTTCTAAACATCACATTTAATTAATTAATTTAATTATTTAATAACTAAAATAGTCCTCATGGATTAAATTTAATTAATTAAATAGATTAAATTTAATTAATTAATTTAAATATAAACTTCTATATACAATTTAAATTTTAAATTAAATAACCATCAACATAATTTAATGCAATAATTCTAAATATCTATTACCAAATCAAGAATCCCTTCAAAATTAAATAACATTAAAACATGACAAACAACAACTCGACACACACAACTAACGACACCCTATGGATAGGGTGTAGACTTGACACAAGTTACCTAGCTACTATCTCCCGTTCAACTTAATTGTTGGATTGACACACTCAAACCTGTGAAACCAAGTGGAGTCAATGTAATGTACCTAGATTCCATGAATATGGTGCATTGTGAACTTCTTTCCATACCAAGTTCATCAACTCTCCAGAATTAGGTACATAAATTTTCACTTAAAACCTTTGTAACACAAGAATTTCAAGGTGATATCCTTCATACCTTCAATCTTGCATATTATCTAATTGTGCTTCATTGACTTGATCATAGAACTCATCACCCTTGGATTCTTTCAAAACTTGGCTTTTAAAGTTAGTTTGCATTGATACCATCAAGGAGATATTCCTCCTCCAACATAGAGCATTTACAACCTAATTCTCATTCCCTTGGATATAATTGATGTAGAAATCATAGTCTTGAAAATATTAGGTCAAACCATCTTCTTTTCCTTGTATTAAGATAAGGTTTGATAAATAACTACTTTAGACCATGGTGATCGGTCCTAAGTTCAAAGCATTTTCCGAATAGATAGTGTCTCCACATCTGGAATGCATGAACAACCACTGCTAACTCTAAATCATGTGAAGCATAATTTTGTTCATAGGGATTACCATCCTTGACTCAAGCTATAACTCACCCCTCCTACATTAATACTCTACCCAAACACTCTCAAAATGCTTCAATAAGAACAATAAAGTTACCATGTAGCTTTGGTACCTTAAATATCATAGCCATGGTCAAATTATCTTTGAGTAGATCAAATTTTGCTTGACATTTGTCTATCCATTCAAGCATCTTACATTTCCTTTGTAGAGAAGTGATAGGAAATGCTATTCTTAAGAATTTTGTAACAAAATTACTATAATATCCAACTAAAACCATATAACTTCTAACTTCTGGCACATTCTTTCACACTAGCCACTCACACACTACTTTTATCTTCACATGATCAATTGCAATCCCATCAACTAAAATTACATGACTTAGATATTTTACCTATTTTTAGAAGAAGGTACACTTCAACAGTCTCCCATAAAACTTATGTTGTCTCAATCATTGAAGCATAATATCTTGATTCGTGTGATGTTTGTCTTCATTCTTGGAGTATATTAAGATGTCATTGAAGAAAACCAACACAAACCTATCCAAGAAGTGTTGAATTGCACAAGACAACTAAGAGGGGGGGTGAATTAGTTGTATCTAATAACATTCACCATAGATCCTAAACAATTCCACATTCACTTTAATCTATTATTAAATAAAAGCATGAAGTGCAGATAACAAAAAGAAAAAAACAAGAAACATCAAATTTACGTGGAAAACCCAATGAGGGAAAAACCACAATGAGGGTTAACTCACAATATAAGAATAATTTCAAAAAAAATTATAAGAGGCTCACTACCAAAGGGCTCACTTCCCAAGATAGGACTCATTATCCAGATGTGAGGCTCACTTCCTACACCTACAAAAACATAGAAAGAATAATGTTACATAGAGAACATTATCTCAATGCAACATAAGATCCACCATTGCAACTTCCACACATTCACAGCCTTGATCAAAGAATTACATACACCATAAGCTCACTCCATTCAAGAGTCTAACACATTGAATTTTTCACTACCTCAAATCACTTTCGCATAATCTTTTACATCTACCTTGCTTTTCACACTTGTGGCTTCCAAAACTTAACATATTTCCTTTTATTTATATTATATTTAATATTAGAAACTTTCTCCAAGGTCAGTTGCACACTCTTTATTTTACAAATTCAAATTAGGTTGGCGACTCAAAATTACCATGATGGATGAGAATGAGAATGAACCAAATTAATATTTAACCAGGACCCAAAACATTACCTTGGATCAATCACACTCTTCCTTAATTAATACTTATCCCTCACATGATGTGTAAACACCAAGTCAGCTAAACCTAATTAAAACACCAATGAAGTTTGAAGTAAATGTATCCACAACAAGAAGATAACATGTGGAACACACAAAACACTTCACCATACACTAGAACACATCTTAGATACCTTAAGGTTCATTTGTAGCAACTGCAAGGACCTTCATACAAATATAACTTTCCATCAGTCCATCTAGACTGTATAGACACACAATAACTATGGAACTAGTCTTCTAGAGAACCAAACCACAAACACTTTGAATAGAACATAGATAAGACCATTACAAGAATTCTTCCAGATCCACACAACCTAAAACAAACTAGTAGAGGACTGCATAGTAGAAACATTTCTCCCACTCCATAGAGAAACAACTCTACCAGACCAATTCATAAACCAATGAACACAAATTTCATTCTTCATCAAACCGAAAGCTATAATCTAGGATATATCACCCAAGGATTCCCATAGACAATAATACAGATCTAAACAAACATAGGATCAACATAGAAGAAATGTAGAGCACATGTCAGAGCACATTCTAAAGACACACACAATTCTATATTCACTATTTATTAATTTTCTCAAAAGAACTTGGTAACTCATCATATCAACACACCTACAACACCATAAAGATAGCTCCATGTACTCACAACATCTCTACATTATCTCAATTATATGTGCACCACCTGCAATCACTTATTTCCTTTCACTGCAACAACCTCTACTATGTTGACATCAATGATAATATTAATGACAACACCACCATAATCATTCCTATTTAAAAAAATATCTCCCTTTGTCATTGATGGCAACACATGTTGTGAAAAACCATCAAAGACAATAGAAAAAATTTCCTCTCTTTTTTTGAGATTAGACAACCTACACAATGTTCCTGCACTCTCTTCTCCTTACAAGATTCTCTCTCCCCCTTTCAAATTTTTAGATATAGATGGACTTTTCACATGACTCTCTCTCCCCCTGTGACACCAATGATAAATAAAATTTATTACATGATTATTCAACCATATAGTATTATGATCACTCCCACTTAGGAGTGCACCCATGAAAAAACACATGTCATACAACAAAAATGATGCTTCCTACTCCCCTTGAGGAGTAGACCCCAATCATTAGCCCAAAAAAATAATGAATCTGTTGTTCAATTGGACTGATGCACCTCTATGTGCACCTAGTTCAATGAAGGAGGGGTAGTAACCCCCAACTTCTCCTAGAGATACTCAAAAGTATCCTTAGTAAGAGCCTTAGTAAATATATCAACAATTTGATCCTTTCTAGGCACATATTCAAGCTTGACTTCATTCTCCAATACTTTTTTCTCTTAAGAAATGGTATCTGATAGATATAGATTCTTTTTCCTTGAATGCATTATCATATTCTTTGAAATATTTATTGCACTTTTATTATCACAAAAGATAGGGATATGCTCATCACACATCACTCATATCCTTCAATTTTTTCCTCATCCATAGTACTTGTGTACAAAAAGATGTTTCTTTTATATACTCAACCTCTATAGTGGATAAAAAAATTGAATCATGTTTCTTTCTTAGCCATAAAACCAACCTTCATCTGAGAAATAATGCACCACCACTTGTTCTCTTTTGGTCATCTAGACAACTAACCCAATCTACATCAATGTAAGCACTTAAAGTAAAATCAATATCCTTAGGATACCACAAACCATAATCCAGAGTCCCTTTTAGATATCTGAATATCATTTTTGCAACTATAACATGTGATTCTTTTGGTTCTTCTTGAAATATGGCAATCAAACATACTACATGCATGATATCTTGTCTAGTAGTAGTAAGATATAGCAGTCCACCAATCATAGATCTATACTTTCTCTAATCAACATTAGGAGATTCATCATCCTTAGTTTACATCTAGTCACCATAGGAATACAAACCGGTTTGGAGCAATCCATTCCAAAATTCTTCAATAATTATTTAACATACTTTGATTGTGAAATCAATATTCCCTTATCAGTTTGATTCACTTGAAGTCCAAGGAAAATATTCAACTCACCAATCAAGGACATTTCAAACTCTTTTTTCATCTCCTCTACAAATTTCTTGCACATACCATCATTTACTGCAAAGATAATATCATCAAAATACACTACTACTATCAATATTTTGTTTCCTTCAATCTTGAAATAAGGATTACTATATACAGAGCCTTTGCTAAACCTTTGTTGAGTCAAATATTTGTCCAACCTTGTATACCATGCTCTGGGAACCTGTTTGAGTCCATATAGTGCCTTTTTCAACTTCTAGACCATATTTGGTTGATCTAATACCTAAAATTCATCTGATTGTTACATGTAGACATCTTCTTCCAATTCTCCATTTAGGAATGTAGACTTAACATCCATCTAGTATACCTTGAAATCTTTGTGAGCAAAAAATGCCAGAAACATCTTAATAGCCTCCATTCTTGCCACCTAAGAAAATTTCTCCTCAAATTCTATTCCTTCAACCTATGAATAACCTTTGCACAGAAGCCTTGCTTTTTTTCTTACCACTTCACCATCCTCATTCAACTTATTCTTGAATACCCATTTTGTACCAATTACATTCTTGTTTACTGATTTAGGAACTAGTTCCCATGTCTGATTTTTCTCTATCTATTGTAGTTCCCATTTCATGTCTCTAACCTAGTTTTCATCTTTGAATGCTTCACACACTATTTTAGGTTCTATCTTGGAAAGTAGACACAAATTTACCTCAGATGCTACCACTTTTCTTCTTGGAGTTACACCCTTTCCTTTGTCTCCAATTATATGTTCTTACAGATAATTTTTTTGTACATATTTTGGAGTCTTAGGAGTAGGTTCCAGAGTCTCTTTTTCTTCAATATATTCTTCTTGTTCCTTATCCTTCTCTTTCTCTTGTCCACAAATAGGTTCATCTAGTTTATTTTCACTTTTTTCAATTGGATTGTGGATATTTTCATCAACTTTCACATTTGCACTTTCAACAATATTTCTCAATTGCTTATTGTAGCATCTTTATGTTGTACTTTTGGTTGCATATCCAAGAAAAATACCTTCATCACATCTTCCATAAAACTTTCCTAGGTTCTCAACGTCTTTTAATATAGCATTTTCTTCCAAACACCTTAAAGTACTTAATAGTAGGAATTTTACCATACCATAGCTCATAAGGGGTCTTTGTGTTGTTACCTTTGATCTAAACTCTATTAAGAATATAGACAACAGTGTGAATTGCTTCTCTCCAGTATAACTCAAGAACATTTTTCTTTCTCATCACAGTCCTTGCAGCTTCTTGAACTATTTGGTTCTTCCTTTCAACAAATGCATTCTACTAAAGAGTTCTAGGAGTAGAAAGATGCCTCTTTATACCATGATCTTCACAAAACATATTAAACTTGTTGGAGGTGAATTCTCCACCTCTGTCAAACCTTAAAAATGTAAATTTTATATTCACTCCATTCTCTACCATAGCCTTGAACACTTTGAATCTATCTAGAGCTTGAGCTTTCTCCCTAAGAAAAGTAACCAATGTCATTGTAGAGTAATCACCAATGAAAACATAAAATACATGTCACCATTAAGACTTCTTATTCTTGTAGGTTGATAGAGATATGTATGAATCAATTCAAACATTCTAGTAGATGATTTTTCTTTTCCTTTAAAGCTACAACTTGTTTGTTTTCCCAATTGACAACTTATGCAAACATAATGGGTAGGCTTTATGATTTTTGGCAGATCCCTAACAAATTATCTTGAACTAATCCTGATCAACTTGTCAAAGTTTACATGTCCCATCCTCCAGTCCCATAGCCAACTCTCATTTACTTGAGACAAAAAACACTGACCATCAACACCCTTAAGCTGATAAATGTTTCCATATGTTATTCTTCCTATACCTACCATAGTTTCAAACTCTTTTCTAATATCACAAGTATTATCTTGAAAAACAAGCTTAAATAATTTACTACACATTTGTCCAACACTCAAGAGATTATGCCTTAAGCCCTTAACATAATAGACATAATCAATATTCTATTTTCCATAAAAATGAATTGTTCCTTGCACAACAGTATTTGCAATAGAATCATCTCCAAACATGACTATTCCTCCATCATACTTTTCAAGTTTACTAAACTTACTTTTGTCTCCGGTCATATGATTTGAGTAGCCACTGTCAATTACCCAATAGTCCTTGTCTTGTCTAGCATGAAAGGTAGAAACCAAAGTGCTTTCCATCTCTTCCTTCCTATTTTTTGGACCAAATTCCATTGATTATATTCCATGGTTAGTAGACACTTATTTATTCTATAAGGCTAGAAACATGCATTCATCTTTATAACCCTCAATATCAGATTCAACATCAAAAATTCTAGCATCTTCTCTAACATAATACAATTTATTGAACTTTTTGTCTTTATTGTCTTTTCCCTTATTGTGAATAGCTCTATTTGGACATCTTGAAGCATAGTCACCAATATTTCCACAACTAAATCATTTGAAAGGTAACATACCTTTGTACTTATTGATACCTTTCTTCAACTTTCTTGTAAAATTTTCTTCCAACTCCTCTGAACCTTTACTATCTAGATCATCTTCTGACTTTGTTTCTTTGAAGGTTGTTTCTATTTTCTCCTTTTCTTTTCCAAACTTCCTCATTTTAAATGTGGTCAAGGTGCCAAATAGCTATTCTTTAGTGAATTTCTTTGGATCATAAACTTCCTCTATGGCTGAGAGCTTGTCACTATAACTCTTCAGTAGGGTCATCATAATCTTCTCCATTACATCTTCATCTATTAGAGTACTACCTTAATTTTTGACTTCATTTACTACAATATGAACCCTTTGAAAGTAGCTTGTGCAATGTCATCACCTTCTTCCATTTTCAAGTTCTCATATCTATGCTTAGATGTTGACTTCTTTGATGATTTGACTCTATAATTTCCTTCATAGATATCTTTTAACCTTTCCAAGACTTCATAAGAAATGCCTAATGAAATAAATTTTTTTAGCTCAGTCTTAGATAAAACATTATAGATTGCATAGCTTGCTTTTTCATTTTCTTCATAGGCAGAAATATCATCAATACAAGAACGACCACTTGCTGGCTCAACATATTTTGTCTCAACAACTTTCCAAGGATTTTCACCAAGAGAGATCAGGTAACCTATCATCTTCACTTTCCAGAAACTATAGGTAGATACATCAAACATAGGGATTACCAATTTGTGTGCCATCAGATCTACCTCAAGTAATTAACCTCCTCTTCAAGGAACCAAAGCTCTAATAGAAATTTCTTAATTGTACAAGTCAACTGAGAGGGGTGGGGTGAATCAGTTGTATTTAATCACATTCACCACAGATCTTAAAAAATTCCACATTCAATTAAATTTGTTATTAAATATAAGCATGAAGTGTAGATAATAAAAAGACAAACAAGAAACACAAAATTTATGTGGAAAACCAAATGAGGGAAAAACCTCAGTGAGGTTTAGCTCACAATATAAGAGTTGTAAAAACTGATTACAAGAGTCTCACTACCAAAGGGATCACTACCCAAGATAAGACTCACTATCTAGATGGGAGGCTCACTATCTATAGATACATAAATATAGAAAGAATAATGTTACATAGAGAACGTTATCTCAATGCACTAGAAGATCAACCACTACAACTTCCACACATTTGCATCCATGATCAAAGAATTGAAGACACCATCGGCTCACTGCTTTCAAGAATCTAACACATTGAATTTTTTGCTGCCTCATATAACTTTCACACAATATTTTACATCTACCTCACTTCTCACACTTGTGGCTTCCAAACCTTAACATATTACCTTGTATTTATACCATATTTAATCATAGAAACTTTATCCAAGGTCAGCTACAAAATCTTTATTTTACAAATTCAAATTAGGTCCATGAATCAAAATTCCCATAGTGGATGAGAATGAGAGTGGACCAAATTAATAATTAACCAAGACATAAAACAACATCTTGGATCAATCACGAGCTTCCTTAATTGATACTTATCCCTCACATGATGTGTATACACTAGGTCAACCAAATCTAATGAAAACCACACAACATGCTTCACCATACACTACAACACATCTTAGACACCTTTAGACTCATCTGCATCAATTTCAATGACCTTCATACAAATAAAAATTTCCATCAGTCCATCCGGATTGTACAAACACACATAGTAACTCTGGAACTAGTCTTTTAGAGCACCAAAGCATGAACACCTTTGATAGAACATAGATAACACCATAAAATCCTTCTTCCAAATCTGAAAGACCTAAAACAAACTAGCAAAGAACTACAGAGCAAAAACATTTCTTCTAGTCCATAGACAAACAACTCTACTAGACTAGTTCACAAACCGATGAACACAAATTTCACTCTTCATCAAACCAAAAGCTATAATCTAGGATATATCACCCAAGGATTCCCATAAATAATACTACATATCTACACAAGCATAGGATCAACACAGATGAAATGCAAAGCACATGTTGGAGCACATTTTGAACATGCACACAAATTTGACTTCAGTATTTATTATTTTTCTCAAATGCACTTGGTAACTCATCATTACAGCAAACCTACAACACCATAAAGATAGCTCCATGTACTCACAACATATCTATAATATCTCAGCTATACATGCATCACTTGTAATCACTTGTTTCCTTTCACTACAACAACCTATATTATGTTGACATCAATGACATCATTAATGACAACACCACCATACTCATTCATACTTGCAAAAAGAAGTCCCTAAATAAATTATTTATTAGGTTCTTGAATGTTTTGGGTGAATTAATGAGTACAAAAGGTAGGAATGTGAACTCATAATGATCGTATCTAGTCCTAAAAGGTGTTTAGAAAATATCTTGATCCTTGATTCATAGTCAATGATATCTAGAACGTAGATCAATATTCAAAAACCCTACAACTCCTTGCATTTGATCAAAGAGATCATCAATATGTGGCAATAGATACTTATTCTTTACTGTTCCATTGTGAAAAATATGATAATCAATACACAAGCATAGTGTACCATATTTCTTCTTTACAAAGATCATTGGCGATCCCTAAGGTGAAACATTCAGTCTTATTAGTCCTTTAAACAACAATTCTTCTAATTGTTCCTTTAAATCCATCAATTTTGGTGTGATCATATTATATGGTAAATTCAATATAGGTTCTAACTCAGGAACTATTTCAATCTATAAAGAAATAAAACACTCTCTTGGGAGGTAATCCAGGTGGTTCATTTAGAAATAAATTTGCAAATTTCCATAGGATAGGATATTTCTCCATATCCAATTTCCCTATTTCCATCACTTCTCTTCCTTCAACTTCTTGAGAATATTGAGTTTCATAATACATGGCATCATATTGAATAATGGCTTCTTTCTATTCCTCAAGTTTATCAATTTTTATTGTGAAGAGTTGACAAACTTTATTTTTTTCCTAATCATTTGCATAGCTTAAATCTATCACAGTTTCACTTCTCTAGGTGTTACTTGCACTAATACCTGGTTACCTAGATCATATCAACATTCTATAGTTTTATCATGGTAATCCACTTTAGCTCTATGCTTCCATATCCAATTCATTCATAAGATGACATAATAGGAACACAAGGGGGTTATGTACAAATTCACCTCCTTAGAGAAACTAGGAAGTTCTAACCTTGCTTCAAATAGACATTGACTCACCACAACTCTTCTCTAGTTTGCATACTCAAAAACCTAGTATTTTTTCATAAAACCAAAATTTCTAGACATTTGACTTGCTATTCTCAGATAAATGATTTTTTTTTTGGAACTAGTAGCTATTAAAATCGAGATAGGAATGCCAAAAATGTACTTAAGACTTCTACCAGAGTAATTTGGTACTCTAATTGACGGTTGTCTACTGTAACATGTATCCTTTGTTGGAAAGAAACTTGTTATGAAGGAAGAGGATTCCCACATCGTTGAGATTATGTTAGCCTATTAGGACACCAATTACCAGAGTGATCTCCCAACATCTACAACATACTTTCAATGGTCCCCTCTTTCTTGTGGGTCTTCTAGAGTTACTACCATTTCCACCATCATTGTTGCTGAATTTGTTGTTATAGTTCTTGGCACTTCCTCTTTGATCTCTTCTTGGGTCATTGAAATGTTTTTGGGGTTCATTTTCCCATTTCTTTTGAAAAAAATTCCCTTCATTAGGCTTCCTTGGAGCATGATTAGCTTGCACCAAGTTAAATTTCTTTCCGTTCCTTTCTGAATATTTTAAAATAGACTTAAGCTTTTGTTGTTGCTTAATAGAATTTTTATACACTATGTCCATGATTGCAATAACATGCACATCTGCTTCACCACCTATTTTGGCATTAAGACCCATAATAAACTTCCTTCTTTGAAATCACTCATCCTTTTGATACATCGGTACATACCTCAGGAGGGAAAAAAACTTTCCCCAAAATTCATTCACTAAAGAATATCCTTGTTTCAAATTTTGGAAATCAATGATCTTTTGATCATAGAAGAGATGTTGTAACCACCATTTGTAGAAAATCTCTACAAATTCACTCCATGTTAGCCTCAAGGAATTGAGCCCTAGCTCCATTTTCTTACTCATCTACCAATCAGATGCTTCACCTACCAACTAGAAAGCTCCCCATATGACTTTAGTGACTTTAGAGTAATTTCTAATCTCAAATTAATTTTCCATATCTGTAAGCCATGCTTCAGCCGCATCCCTAGCAGCACTACCCTTAAAATTTATAGGTGTGATGTTCTTCATGTCATGAGATAGTTCATTGACTAGGCATTTCCTTTTAGTTCCATCTCACTTTGACTATGCCACCTCATCTTATTGTTCCCTAGAATTGGTGTGATTACAAGAATTCTCCCCTCCATCTTCATTTTTAGGAACTTCCTCATCATTATTTGGGACTTCTTCTTCCACTCTTTCTTTATCCCTTACTTCTTGTTCAAGGATTCCTATCCTTTCTCTTGTTTCATCCATTATAGAACATATGTAGTCCAACTTAACTTCTACATTCTCAGTACCTTGTCTTAATTTTTTAATTCCCCCAATGTCAGTTCATTTCCTAGCCATTTTTCCCAAGAACAGTTATACCTAGTGGTTTAATTTATTTAGATCTAAGAAAGTTTACTGAATGTTCTATAAAACTAAAGAAAAATCATTCATATAAATAATTTAATAAAGAAATTATACATAATTTTTTCCAAAAGCATATATTCATTTAAGATTAATAATGATTTAAATATCCCTGAGCTTACATATAATGAATATTTAGATATTCTAAGGGAGAATATCCCTTGGAGTCATTTTTTGATACATAGCTACGTGGGGTATACCCTTCATATTTTTTTCTCATTTTCTTCATTAAAAGGATAATATCCCTTAGACCTATCCTTTGATACATAATTTTGGGGAGCATATTCCTCTGATTTTCCACTTGAGGCTATTACAATAATTTTAGCCATAGGTATAACACAAGGATCCATAAATATCATTACTAGATGAAAAGTACATTTTAAGGGCATATCCCTAGAAAGTTATAAAGAGTCCAACTTAACCATGGAAAAAAAAGGTAGATGGTTGAGCTTGGTATCCTCTCTCATTCTTATTTTCTCTTAATTGATTTGTGAAAGGGCATGACTAAAAGTCTCAGTATAGCTTAGCGAAATTGCATTGTCATGATTGGTTCCCTCAATGATTCAAATAAGGGCTTCTATTTACTTCTTAGCCTGTAGGTAGAACCCATTTCCAATCACCAAATTTCTTGTAGTCATCTTGAGATGCACCATCCTAGGACAAGAATTTCCAAACATTAGATTCATATAATGTTGGATTGGAAAGATAGCAAGCACATAGGTTCCAGAGCTAAAATTGGTAGCTTTGATACCATATTTAACATGCCCATTGTTCTACACAATAAAATTTTCTATGTTTTACCCACAAGTGAATAGTTTATGCATCTAACCTTTAAGAGAAATAAAAATTCCCTTTTCCTTTGAATAATAAATACACATTTGAAACATATTTAAAAATTTCTCATTGCATACAAAATAATTCCTTTCATTAAATCAAATAATGATGATACATAATTCCCATATGGCATTTCTTATTTACAATTCTCATAGAGATGGATACAAGTTACAAACATAGCTTAAAAAAGCTTATATAAAATATAAAGTAGAAATGTTCCAAAAATTCCCCCTCAATCTTGGCCACCAATTGATGAGGAGAAGAATCACTGAAGAACTTTTCCACCAATCACAGACTTACTACAGTCCCCTGCACATCTACCTACTGGTGAGATGGCCCTACCCTTTGACAAAGAGATTGGTTTGCTAACTTCATAACAATAGCCTTTTCTGAGCTTGGTGTTGTCTCTTATACATATCTAGTACTATCATATAGTGTTTACAAATTACATGTATGAATATCCCTTTCCTAGTACATAATACCGAATCACAATGAAATTGACAGTGTAAATATTGGCTACTTACACAACTTTTTCAAAAGCTTTTATCACCTAGAACTTAGATTGGATGTCACATATTCACACACATTCCTAGCTTAGTTCAGTATAATAAACATTCATACTCTATACCTAGGTTATCCCCTTTCCCATGGATCATACAAATCCTAGGAATGACCCACTTAACATCTCATAAACAAAGTGACTTTACTACCAAAGAAATTATAGAAATTTCTTTCTCTTTACTCCATACGTCTATTTTAGATATCCTACATATAGTGATGACAACTACGTATAGTATAAATACATTGCATTCATACAAGTTCCAATACATAGCCTGGTACATAAAAATATAACTAGTAATATCGGTTTTACAACATAATGCACAACCAAGAGATAGACAATCATAGGAAAACATCTCAACATATTCAAAATCATTATTTTCCAACATAGTAATAAAACTAATTAACCATTCCAACATAAACAAGGCATAGAAACTAGCATACTTGTATAATGCTTCAATTGATTAAACTCATTCCTACTTCTAACCCTCAAACTTCCTTGATTCCTCCTTCAAGATCTACTTCATTTCCATTTTGGGTGAGTGCAGGATCATGTGGGTCCAAAAGGTGGCAATATGATAAAAAAGTGGTTGATGACTTTTCTTTATCCAAATTTGATGAAATGAAAAGGGTTTTTTGAGAAAATTGTTAGCTTTCAAAAAATATAAGATATGCCTTATTTTGAATTAAATATATAATAATTATTATTTTTCTACAAACATTCAGACTAAAGTCCTCATTGATAAGCCGATTGAAAAACATTTATAATTCTTAAATGATTTCACATTTTTTGACTATAAAAGATGCATCACATTCTATGCTTCCCATACTATAGGATAAAAAAATAAAATTTCAATTTCATTTCTTTTTGACCAAGATATGGTGGTTAGACAAACATGCTTTAATATTTAAAAAAAAATTAATACAAAATTCATAACTAATTATTTACTTGCAATAAAATTACAAACAAAAATATGACACATCCGGGCATGTGTCCTCTACTTATATTGAAAGTTTTACAAAAATATCATTTTTTGTTTGTAATTAGGTTTGTTAGACATACACCTACTTTTTATTTCTTTCCTAAAAAATTTAGTACTACTACATTGAAATTTCAAATTTTCACCAAACGGATTTACTTTTTTTCTAGAAAAGTAATAGTATCTTAGAAACTACATTCAATTTTATACAAATTCTATTCTTACATATTTTTCAAATTATGTTAATAAATTATCCAAATTTTTATCTCAAGTTTACTAACTTTGTTTTTTCCTAGATTTTTATTTCCACTTAAAGGCTTAGTTTGGACCTCCATGATCTTGAATTGGCCCTCTTATATCTTCTCACTAACTCTCACAATAATTAAAAATATGAAAAATAGAAAAATAACTCTCAACTCACTAACTCAGAGATCACAACAAAATAACATCAAGATAATTAGAATGATAAGTGTAGGAATTGGTAGAATGGGAACCTCTATTTATACTAAATTGTGAGCAACCGAAGGCTACAAACAAGGTCATAGATTGTCGCCTTCCTATCAACTCAGCCAAATAAAAGAGTGGTGGCAGCTAAAACCATTGATCAACAAACACATGCACATAAAACTTACACCTGAAAGAGCGAATCGGTCTTTTTAATGGAAAACAAGAATAACACTCAGAAATGCAAGCTAAAGTTTCCTAAATGCATTGAATTTCTTCAGACAACTAATCCAAAGACTAAGTCACCTCTTTCAACTACCACCATATGAGTTTTGGATTTGAAACAAAACTCTACAAGTCATAAATAAATTGTCTCCACATTATTTTAGCACCCACATATAATGGAAGGCAATGCCAACATATAGTTAACCCCTCGCTTTTCCTACACACAACTTTACACAATTTGTGACTTATTCGAGGTGGTAAATATGGCATGTAGCAATATAACTCAATAATATGCATAAAGGTTGCACTTTATTATGCACCTTAGTTAATGCAAAAAATTAATAACATAAAAATCGATATATCTCCATCAATTTATATTAATCTATACATATCAATAGATTCACATTATGATAATCGATGTATAATATATGAACTAAAATGTATATATATACATATTGTATATATATATATATATATATATATTTATATATAACTTCTATAATATATATATAGATATTTATTAAAACAATCATATATAAAAATGTATTAATATATATGTATATATGTATTTACAATACATAATTATATATACATATATCAATATATATAGATTATATATATAACTATTTCAATAATCATATTAAATCACATATAATCACATACTCATCAATTTATGTATACACATAGAGTGTATATATGCATGTATATATATGTCTCAAATTTCCAATCAACATTCTCATATACATGGTTTATTCATCCATGCTTGCATGTGTAGGTATGTCTACCTATGTATACCCATACATACATATAATCATGTGCATGAGTTTTAATAGATACAAATATATATGTATATGTGTATACATTCAATGTATATACTCCATCAAATCACATATTCTTGTAAACCCACATAGAAGAACTTTCACTCAAAATAAAGACTCAATCACATATGTTCAAATCATAGCATTCATAGACCAAGATTGAAACTCGGCACAAGAAATTCATAGACCAAACCGAAGAACACTTACCCTTTTCCCAACTACTTGGTTTGACTTATACCAACTAGGTTGTGAGTGTGTGTGAAGCTCATATAGGATCATTAGGGTTACTAGACTAGGTTCTTCTCCTAAGTGATACTCCTCCTCTCTTTTGGAGGATTGAATATGTTCCTGCATCTATATTAGCACATCATAATAGTAGTTAGCCAATCATAACATAATCATTTACATCATGCATTTCATATTTTGAATAAACATAAAATATCAAATTGAATCAATCATTCATTCATCATATTTCCATTCAAGACTCATAAAACACATTCATGTTAATATTTAAAAAATACATTCATTTATTCAAGCAATTAACCAATAAGGTAATTGTAAATAGGTAATATTACAAGTGGGGTCTAAAACCTATAAGCTACAACTAGGTTCATATTGTTATACTTGTTTGTGATTGTTAAACATTCTAAATTTCTCAATAGACCATTACATGTAGTTAACAACTGCATAATGGTACCCTATGCTTGCCAAAAACTGGTACAACCTCTCAAAACCAAAAAACTATTTGGATGATTGATAATGACTTTTTTAATTCCTCAAAAAAATACAAAATAAGTTACTTTTGTTAAGGCTAGTTATTGCATTTCAAATAAATATTTTGGAAAATAGTTTTGCATGTAAGAATAGCTTTCAATATTCTTTGACCACCCTCTCGCATTTATGGGAAAATAATTTTTTTGAGTGCAATCTTAAGATAGTTTTTTGGAATGCAATCTAATAATAACATTAGAACAATTTGTGAGAAAACAATACACTTGAAAAGAATGACCATAATTGGAAATAGTAAACTATGATTTCAGGGCATGTTTTTACGTACACAAAAAAAGTTAAAACTTGATGCCATTGTAAACGCCTCTTAGTGTAAATATCTTGCGCATAAATATTTTTCATAATTTTTTGTTACATATTATTTTTAATTAATTTTTGAATTCGAAGTAGTTATAATTTGGACATAGATGTATGTCGTAACACAATTTTTTTGTACATGAATTAAAATTAATTTCAATTATTTTTGTTGAAACAAAGATATCAATACTTAGGGAAGGCATATTAGTAATATTTTTTTCTTTATTTTTCTATTTTTCCATGTGTGTGAAACAAATACCTTGATGTTTGAAGAAAAACCTACATTCACAAGAAATAAAATATAAATATAATAATAGAATTAAAAATTATATTTCTTGGAAATTTTATATTGAGAGATACATAAATTTATAAAACATAAATTTTAAACGAACTTTTTTTATCCCTCAAAAAGTAATGAAAATGTATTTTTTTTGTTAGTATTTTGATAAGTGTGTAGGAAAATCGATTGTGTGTATGTTTTAAGAATAGAGAGGCTCTATTCAATGGGTTTTGATCTAAGGAGGCCTTTTCAAACCATTTTAAATTAAAAACGTTTAGATGGAACTCCTCAATACTTAAATCACTCACTTTAATTAAAAAAACTGCGATTTAAATAAAAAATGATATCTCAAGTTTGAGACCCATTATTCTAGGATGACCTATTTTTATTTCTATATTACAACCTAATTTAAACCTTCTAAAAATTTTGGATCATATTTCTTAACTTTCATTAATTCTTCCTCCAAAACATCTCTTCTTTCTTTACCCTTTAACCTACCTTTCTCATTGATATAATTCATTTAAATTCACCTTAGCCTTGCACTTGTGTATGATTCCACTGAACCAATTTGGTCATGTGTATTCACTATTTAATAGTTTCCTCAACTGATTAGATCCTTCAACAAATGTGACTATATATATCCTCTATGATATGCTACCTTTGATCTCTCATTACCTTCTTCACAACAATGGTTATTCTCTTCACATACTACTAGCTTAAACTATATTTGCAAAAAAATATTTTTGGCAATGGATTAGGGGTATAATCTTAACCAGAAAGCAATATAATACAATTTCATAGAGATTGGTCACTTCTAAGTCTTTTGATTGCATATTCATGATCTATTTTTCAACTCTAAATCTTCCTCGATAGTGATCTCTACCTTTTTTAAACAGTGACAACCCTTGTAGCAGCTTAAATTGATAGACTTGAGCTACTTTTTTTTTCAAGAACGTCTTTTCAAAAACTCTAATTGTTAATGAAACCTCTATTCATATCATCTATATTAAATCATATATATCTCAACCACTAGACATTAGAAGAATATAATCTTGAACAAACTAAAGGCTACAAGATGCTTGAAAACATAACAATGAATGACTTTGTTAGATGAAAACCTGAATCTCAATTCACTTGGTCCTTCTTAGCAACTTCTTCTTGATTGTGATTTCATTTTTGTAGGTGGGAAGAGGATACAATATATAACCATAAATGTGCTACTACACCAAATGAATTTTAGTATCTGATTAAATCAATTACATATATCTTATTATATAGAGGCCTTATAAAACTCAAGAGGTTGATAAACTAAAAGTAACTAATATCTAATCAATGAAAGAGACTCATGCAAACAACATGCAAGCAACAACAAAAACTAACTAAACTCTAGCTCATTTTCAATTACAATAGATAATACTCATGCAAAACTATAGTTTCTCTTCATGCAATCAATGGAAGAAGTTACATTCCAACACACCCCATTAATTTCAACCACACATGGTTTAGTGTTTTCCATTCTCAATTTTTTCTCTCATTGATTCTTCAAACAATCTTCAAGATCTACATGTCTTATTCCTTTGAACTCCCTGTAACTACTACTATAGTCTTTTAATTTATTCATTCAGAAATTTCACGTGCCTTCATTGTTTCTTTGATTATTTCCCCTTCAACAACTACAAATCTATCTACATGCATTAGACAAATCTTTGACTTTCATGACCTTTATTCTAACAACCTCCTCCTACAATATCCACCTTGACCGTGGTGGCTCCTCTTGAGGATTTCAAAAATAGTTGCTACTTCACATTGGTAGCTTAGACATCTTCAACTACTATGAAATTTTTTTCACATAACCCATGATTGTATTTTTTTGTTGTAGACAACATCAACATTCAATTTCCCTGTGCCTCTTTTCCTTGGTAGTGTATCCAAACATTACAATTAAATATTTACAAAATACAAATCCTTTACTTGTGAAGCGATCTCTTCAAACATCCACTTCACTTGGATGGAAAATAAAATAATGGTTCAAAATCTATGAACTCTTCTCCTCATCAATGGACAATTGTGGCTTGTTTACATTCCTTCACTAATTTTCCCTAGTAAAGAAGGCTTAATAAATCTGCAAATAGACCCCTTTGACATGCAAGCTATGATTCCCTTGATCTCCTACAAACATTATACAAATCTTTGCATTCCTCCTTGTCTTTTAGCAATCTCTTCTTCCAAATTGGCATCTCTTCAAGCTACAACTTATTTAGATTCTCTTACAATTTGTTTCCTCTTCAAGAAATAATCTCCTCCAATCAACTCTAACATAATATAAACTCTTACAATCCACTTGGCTTAGCAACTCAAAACCTTTAGCAATAATTTAAGCTTTGATAGTTGTGGCTTATGTAACTCAGGTGACTCCTCTCCATGTTGTGAAAATATTAAATTGTTATTCTCTCTGAATTTGAATCCTTTTTGACCTGTGATTCCCTCATTCAAGCATCCATGATTAGACTTTGTTTAGCAAACAAAATTGCACTTTTGTCTCTTTTATAAATTTTTCACAATCTACAACAATCAGTCTATTACCATATCTTCTCTCCTTCAAATTTGGGATCCTATTAGAGTCCCTCGATCTCCTTCATCGTTAGTTGCAACTACAACCTGCAAACTTTTGAAATTACTTATTTCACTAAAACTGTGACTTCTTATTCCAATGGCTCAATCTTGAGATCTATGACTCAAAATAATCTCTTTTCAACTACGAAGAAACTTTCAAACCATAATTTGCAACTCCTTGAAACTTGTGACCTTTAGGCAACTTTGAATTGCAACAATAATCTCCTTTGGCTAGTTTCTTACTAGATCTCTTTTTAATTCCTTCAATCTGCAACTATAATCTACAATGATGTTCTTTACTTGAACAACTTCTACAATCTGGATGACTCCTCATAAAATAGTGATCCAATGTAACTTTGGTAATATTTTGTCTTCAACATTCTCTCTACAACCTTATACACACAAGTGATCTAGATTTGCACCTTTTTCTTGCAATTTTAATTTTTGTAATAAAAAAGTGATCTTAATTAAATTAAACAAAAACTGTGATTATATTTACTAAATAATAACAATGATTTATATTGAATTTTTCAACAAATATACTTGGTTGGTAGCTTTAGCTTCACACTTTGTTGACTAGTAGCTTTTGACACCAATCTTAGGGTCATTTTAGAATCATGGGGGGTACTAGGCCCTTAAGTGAAAATGAAAATTTAGAAAAATAGAGTTAAGAAACTTGACATAAAAAAATGAATAGGTTATTAAAATAATTTGACAAATATGTAAGAACACAATTTGTAACAAATTGAATTTAGTTTGTAAGATACTAGTCCTCATTTGGAAAAAAAAAATCTATTTGGTGAAATTTTGAAATTTCAATACAGTAGTACTAAATTTTTAGGAAAAAAATTAAAAGTAGGTATATGTCTGACCAACCTAAGTTCAAGAAAAAAATAATATATATTTTGGAAACTTTCAATATAAATAGAGGACACATGCCCAGATGTGCCACATTGTTTTTATAATTTTTTTGCAAGTAAATAATTAGTTATGAATATTTTATTATAATTTTTTACAAATATTAAAAAAAAATTTTGACAACCATAATTTGGTCAAAAATTGATGAAATCAATTTTTATTTTTGTATCCTATAGTATGGGATGCATAGAATGTGTTACATCTTTTGGATTTAAAAAATGTAAATTATTTTAGAATTATAGTTTTATTTTCAATTAGCCTATCCATCAGAACTTTAGTGAGCATGCATGTAGAAAATTAATAATAATTATATAATAAATCCAAATAATTCATATCTTATATTGGTTGTAACATGAAAATTTTATCAATAAACCCTTTTTGTTTCATCAAATTCATATAAAAAATGCCATCAACCACTTTTAGGTCATACTGCCACTTTTTAGACCCCCATGATCCTACACTCACCCCTCATATCCTGTAGAGAACTCCATACCTTAGTTGACGGGCCTTTCTTGAATGGCTTTGAGATTACAATCATTCAACAATCTGTTGACTATGATATTTTTGCATGAAAAGAAAAATCTTTGCATCTTAGCTCTACCCATAATCTAAACACACAATCACTAATAACCCTAGTTTTGATACCACTTGTAGGTGAGTAGAGGAGATATTAATTAAATTCATTTGTTGTAGTAGCACATTTGTGGTTAGATATTGTCTCCTTTACCCACCTATAGTTTTATTCTTCTAAAAAATTAAAAACTCCATTAGTAGTTGTAGGATCCTCAATCACAAAAACTATATATATATTTTCTCACTCAATGCAATGACAATAGAATTTTAGATGATTATTTAGAATAGGAACAAAGTCCTCCTAATCTATGGCACCTTCCTTGCTTTAAGGAGGTTGTGATCAAACAATAATTTCTCCTTGTTTTGATTAAAAGGGAAAAATAGGTTTTGAAGGGACCCCAAAAGCGTTTACAACAATAGACAAAAAATGTTGCACAAAAGGATATTCAAAAGAACCACCAGCAACAACCCAATAGCCAAAAAACACCACAAAGTGGGTGTTGATCTACAAATAAGACAAGAAGCTGCCATCAACAACCAACAGCCAGAAAACAACAAAATAACCTAATAGACACCTACACCTAGCAGGAAACAGATCAAAACAACAAAGAAAAAGACTAGTTTAGGCCACTCGGAGTATTGGCCACCTCCATCTACTAGTTCCTATGCTTTTCAACCGTATCCAACAACTCCTTCCTCGTATCAAATGTTTTCTTCCACTTTGTTGATCCTCTAACCAAAGGTCCCTTTTCATCATCCTTAGCAGCTTTCTTACCTTTTCCCTTTGTCACGCATTCTTTCTCCATAATCTTAGAGAAATATACCTAATCCTCTTTGAGATCACTAATTTTTCTAAAAAGGAGTTCCAAAGAGTCCACACTGTTCTTTATAAAGATATGACATGCTTGTAGAATTTTTTTGATATCCACATTTATTCCTGACACCTTGGCTTCCAAATTAGACAATATTTCCTCACAAAGAGACTTAAAGTCATGATAGAACCTTTCAAGGTCCACCATTCTATCAATAAGAATGTTTGACACTGAACCTTTTGGAACATTCTTAAGATTTTCTTGTAAACATTTAATTTTAATATTAATCTTATTGAACTCCTACAGAGACCATTTAGCTAACATAAAGGTACCCATTGCCCCAACTCTAGCCATATCCAACAAAGTATACACGGAGGTAGCATCATCAACAAGATAAGAAAAGTCCTTAGATAGAGGATCTACCTACAAAGGCTCCTTTTCGGCTTCTTTCTTTTCTGCATCCTCCTCCTCCTAGCTCCTATTCTCCTTTTCCTCATCCTCCTTAGGAAATTCTTACGAAGGAGAATCCACAATGGTCATGCAATTTCTCCTTGTTGATATTTCTTTATACACCAATACATTCAATTCCTTGTTCTTCAGCTTGTATTTTTTCCAACATCCTTCTATCTAACTACCAATTTCATGTAACACCCTGCCACACAAACCCCAAAGGACAACACAACAAACTAACAACTATGACACAATATTTTTTTATATTAAAAAAACTACATGAACTATAAACCAATGGACATACACTTTAACCATCTAACTATGTCATTTAGGGTAACATGTCTGCATTACAAAGAAACATTCCCAACAAGAACTAATCCCATAACAGAGATTACTAATCACTAGTGCTCATTTTAAAACCATAGCATAAAACAAATTAACATCATACATGCAACCATAACACTACATACACATCCATCTATGATCAAATAATGATACCAAAGAGTAAATCCATCACTTGTATTACATAAATAGATACATCATTCCAAGATTACATAATTAATTATATTTCCATAGGTACAACACCATGTAAGAGCATTAAATGAGAACCAAAGAAGACATATACAATAATCCATATAAGGAATAGATCATTTCACTGATTACAAGTCTACATTAAGCTTCTCTTATAACAACGGGAAGGATTAATCTATAAATGATAAAGTACAACTCTAATAATTACAATACATAACATCCAGGTTGTCACAAGAATATGGTACAAGATTTGGAATCTCTGTAGAAGATACTACATCCATGCTCATGAACATCAACTAGGAACCCAATGGATTGCATAACACATTTGACCTGACCATGTGGGACCCTAAGGCCCACCCCTTGTGCTAGGAGATAATTAAAAGGACCCACTACATAACCAATCAAGTAGACAAGGGCTTAAAAGACTCCACAAACAAACACAACAAAAAGAAGATAAAGAACGCAACTACTTCAAGAGGTACATAGCAGCAAGGGAACACAAATAGGGTACAATGAGGCTACTATAGGGAAGAGTGTCATTGCATGGCCTTGGCATGGGTTACCTTGGATGCCTCTCACTAGGTGTTGATCCCCATCTATGAAACTATCCTGGCTGCCTCTCTCTAGGCATCGGCCCCATAGGTTTACACATGCGGAACCATCTTACCTTTCATGAGGATAGGGTAGTGGTATTTCCAACCGGTCCTTCTCAACCATCCTTAGCCTAAGTAAGTGCTACAAGCATGGCTGAGACATATACTTATCTTGATTAATGTGAACCTACCCAACCCACTAGTTCATTACTTAGGTTATCACTTGTTATAAAACTCTCACAAGAGTTATCAGGGTTGCCACTTTGTGCGCTGACCCCCATGGAGAGCCACCCTTAGTATTAGCACCAAGAATACCAACATAACATCTAAGGTGTAACCATTTGCACAAGAGACAAGAATTACAAGAACAAAGAACATAAGTGAGGCATGAACCATCTCACACAGGATCTCCGTAATAAATCAATTTCCACATTGCAAGGCTAAAACCCACATAAACATGCTCAAGTATAAGAATAAAAATTCATAAATGACTCAACATGAAAGCCAACAATAGGTAAACTCTTACCCCAACCTCTGGAAGCCTAGAATAAACATTTGACACTAGAAAGCTCACTCCATTAAACAATAACCAAAAATTAACTCACAATAATCAAGAGTAAGATCAACCAACAATGCATCTAAGGGAGACCTTAATTTTCTCCTCGGATGATACCCAACCACTAAATACCTAACAAACTTACAATTTGGCAAATAAACAACTTAAACAAAATCAACAACCATGAAAATAATAGTAGTCAACTGATTCACAACTCAATTAAAAAATAAACTCAATACATCAACACAAACAAACAATCATATCAACCATGATAGTCAAAATCATCTTAAATTCCAAAAATCACACATATAATTCATCACAAGGAAACAATCAAACTTTGTAACCCTGAACACTCTATTTAATAAACTCACAAAAATCATGAATCAAATTCCTAAATAAACATCACTTCCACTTTTTTTATTTATTTTTAATCATCCTAAGTTAATTCATTTAATTCGACTGGCAGACTATCTACAACAAATAATTACATCCCTATGGGTAATCCCACAATACTAGTTTACAATTTTTGGCCAAACTGGTCACTTAACTAATTTTTTCTAACTAAATCTTCACTTTCGGACACCTATAGCGGCTAAACCATAAGGAATTTGAAGATAATGCAAATTAGTGATTTATGACATTTTTTTGTAGATTCTAAATACATATATTTAAAAAAAATTGAATCAAGCTTCTCTTCCTTTTCCATCTCCTTAAAAAATAAGTTTTCTTTAGTAAACACCATTTTTAAGGAGTGGTGCTCACCGCATGAAACATATTTTTTTTCCATGAAGGATAAAATTCTATTTTTTTTGAATTTGGATTTGTAACTACGATATCTAATGCTTTCATTTTGTTTCATAGTGTTTTATTGAACATTTTTTTTTTAATCAAGTTTTGAGGTCAAACCAATTACAATTCAAACATAGGTGGACTATATACAACATACGTTTTTTTGTATATATCAAAATTCTTTTTTTTTTTTTTTATCAAAGAATTCAATATCTAGTCCACTCATATTTTTGAATTTTTTTTTATAATCTACTATTTTTCCACATGTGTAGAATAGAGAGTTTGATTTTTGGTAAAAAACCTACATTCACAAGTTCAATACAAAATAAATATAATAATGAAATTAAATTTATCTAAAATTATACTTTTTGGGAAGCTTATAATAAGGACTACATACTTACAAAAAATAAATTTTAAATGAATTCATTTGATCCCTCAAAAGGTAAATGAAAAGTGGCTTTTTATCAGCATTTTGATAGGTGTAAAGGAGACTCTATTATAGGTATGGTTTAATACTATAGAGGTTTTATCCAAGGGGTTTTGATCTAAAGCGGTTTGATCAAACCCTCTTCAATTGGAATCCTTAAAATGAAACTTTTAAATGCTTAAATCATTATAATTTCTAAAAATATGTGATTTCAACAAAAATCAAAATCTCCCAGAAATTGTAAACCAACATTGTGGGATCACCCCTATATTATTATCAAAACAATCATCTCTATCAAGAACATATGAAACCTTAATATCAGAACTACAACTTAATATAATATAATAATAATATTCCAAATAACCAACTGCATAATGAAGTTACAATAGGTCATGAAAAAAATAACATACAATAGTTGACATAAGATAATCTAATCCAAATATTTAATTGTCTAAATATTAGTAAATCAATATTCCCTTATCCTACCCTTGCATAAAATTAACTTCCTTTTTCTTTCTTATGATTAGAGAATTCTAATTTGAATAAAACATCCATGCGATTGCTAACAAGATTATTTTTTCCTAAATGATTCGAAAGGTAAATCAAGTGTCCTTAGTAACTAAATCGCATCAATATTTATCAAATTAATAAACCTATTCTAGCAATAATCCTTCCAATTGAAAAATACCTATTAAGTAACCTTCTTATATTATTCCTACCAGTTTTTTGTTTATACTCGTAATATAAATTTTATACCTATCCTTTAATAGTTATTCTAAATTTATATTTTATTGCTTTACTCTATTAACTACATAAATTTAAAAGAACCAACCTTAATATTTAATTTAAAAACATATTTATTCAAAATTCTAAATAAAGAAACTATGAGATTACTTATATATAAACACAAAAATCTGCATATATATAAAAAAAACTAAAACTATATTTCCAAAGTAAATATGGAATAGTGAATGCCCACGAAGAATAAAGCTATCGAAATGAAACTTAAGGCATATAATAAATGCATTGTGCATTAATGCATATAATAACAATAATGCATAAACAGTGAACCTACAAGGGAAAAGTGCATTTCTTAGCATCTAAGCTATGCCATGAACAAGGTTAGATCACCACTTAAAGGATTCAAGACATGGCAGGCCGAAATCAGATAGTAGTTAAAATATTTGCAGATATGAAGCTTGAGCACTCTTCGACCTAACTAAAATCATCAACAATTAAATTCCAGAGATGGAATGGAGGATACTGTTGGCTTAGTGAAATATACAAAGGAGTCCGTAAATTTGATTCTACAATTTTAGTAACGATAAATACATTCTCTCAAGCATCGAAATAATTGGATATTAAATGAGAGATAGTAATCAAAACCAAAAACCACTGCTAGAAAAATCGAATCTATTACTAATAGGAAGAGAAATTGGCTCAGCAACAAAAGGCAGCCAGTATTTTTCAGACTCAAGGTTTTTACTTAATGCACTATAGAGCTGTTAAGAGCCTTTGAGTACATTCTAGTTTCCATGCTGCATCTACATTTCATCCCCAAGATTGTTGTAAGAGATTTTTTTCTAAGAGATGTGGACCATTTCCATTATTTTAGATAGATACAATATACTTGTGGCAGATATTGGTGATGCTAATGAAACAATTAAAAAAAGAATAGGCTCGTACCAAATTGACATAGGCTTAGAGGTATGCATGTAAAGTGTATGCAAGGGCAAGGTACACAAAACCTTTGTCTTCATGCCCAGAAGTACCTGTGGCTCAACATGTTAACTTTGACTAACTAAATTGACAAAGTGCATGAACTGATTGAAAGATTGCTTCGATGATAATTCATGATGAAAGTTAATTTCAAAACATCACATAACTTCTCTAAAATCCCAACTATTAGATACTGAGGGTGTATAGTTATTTACGCGAATGGAATTTTGGATTTTGGATATTGAATAAATGCTTGACAGGATGCCTCAAGGATTTCATGGTAACAACACGACCACATCTAACTATGCCATTCATTCCATTGATACAATCATTGCATGTTTTTGGAGAGTGGTATCTATTATCAGACATACAAATAGACCTCAAGAAGCATTAAGCATTAAAATGTGGGAACAGGGTTGACGAAATAAAAGTACAGGCTAGTTTGAAAGAGACAGATCATAATGAAATGCAAGGAAAAGTTAGGAGTAGAATTGTTGCAAAATATATAGACCAATATACTACTTCTAGATGTTGATAAACATTAGAGAGAGCAGTTTTCATTCTAAAGGATTTTGCAGATCTTTACCTAAATAAAAAAACATTCCATAGTTTGACTATGACCATCTCCCAATTCATACAAATAACCCAGTGGTAGCGATTACTCAAAAATGTTGTTGCAGAGTGAAAAGAACTCTTAACTATCTATATCACACGATGCCTTATTCCATAAGAGACTCCTCCCAGCAGGTTTTATCCAGGCTGAAGATTGACCCAAAGTCACCCGCCAAGGCAAGTGAACCATCGATCCCAAGGAGAGAGAGCTGCCCAAAAATGCACAAATGGATAAATTATTGAAGAAACACAGAGTTAATTCCCCACTCGGATGCTACAACCTCCATTAATTGAGAAATATGAATCCTCGTCTTCAAAACTCCCGCTCAGCTTAGATCTTCTTCCCACTTAAAAAAACAACTCTTAATCCAAAATCTATATTCTAGTAATATTGTTGTAGACAAAAATATTCATTTCCCCAAAACAAAAATTAATCCTCCCCCTCTTTTCCAAAAACCCACCTTATTAAAAATCTAGAAATACATTCACTTTTCGAAAGTAAAAATCAAACAATAATCACTTAATAAGACAAGTTTCTATTTCGCAACCAATTCAAAGCCATGCATGGGATTGAACCCACTTTTTCTATCTTTTTAATTGTTTTTCTTTCTTATCATTTATCTTGATTCATAATTAATAATAATTTTAATATTTCCTCGCAAACAATAATTTTTTTTTATGTTTAATTATGAATACACTTATAATTTAATCATTTAATTTAATAATTAATCATTGAAACACACATTTACATTTTTAACCCTAACATAATTTATTTAATAACAATCTATTTAATTCTATAGAAAACAATTAATTTTAACACTACGTATTAGAAGACTCACTCAAACAAACTTAATCAAACATTAAGAAACAGCCAAACAGAGAGGGGCACTACATCCTCCCCCCTAAGCTTCAACTTACTCCTAGAAGTCGCAAAGTTAGGATAGAACATACACACATTAATATTAGAATTCATTAAATAATTCCATGTTCACCTTTCCTATAATGTAAATATGAGCAACATCAAATAATCATGCAACCCAATATCAAAAGGACAAAAGACAAGAACAAGTAACCATGACACAAACACGACTAACAATGAATAACGAGATACACATCCTCCTCAAGGATGATGGAAATAGTAGGGGACCTTTTTTCATCTCCATTTTCAACAACCTTTCCATTGAGTTTTAAGGCACATTCAAACTTGACAATTCAGGTGGAGTCAATACCCGATACCTGCAACCTGCATCAGACAAACTATTGAACAACACACACACACACACATATATATAAAGCAATCAAACACATCGTGAGAGTAAATCATAGTGTAGTAGGGTGCTTGTGAATGAGTAATGCTACATTGTCCCTCCCACCAAGACACTTCAAACAATAATCCACATCAACGAGTAATGATAATTGCATCATAAACCATTTGCTACATATATATCATTAAGACTGATTCATTACATCAAAATGATATGCTACCACACACACAAAAAAGTTGTGCACACAAGGCACACATTTATCATTATATATTCATTATTTACATGCAAGACTTCCCACTTTATTCATTTTACAACACTAAACCTCTTAACATATGCAACACAAGATCATAATTTATGCCTTTTTAGAAGTAGAAAACATAATTTATCATTTCATAAGCACAAAATTCTAGATTTAACGTATATTTTTCACACACACACAAATTCACATCACCAGGAATCACATCACATGGCTACACAAGGGTCCATAATGCATCCCCAGTAGGAAAAATATTGGTAAATTGCACACTACACCGAGGGTGCTATCCTTTCCATGAATTTTTTGCATCATTGTAAAAACATCACCAAGGAACAAGCCATAGGTTGCAAGGCAAGGATGAAAAAAGGGAAAACATAACCACAAGAGTACACACACTATGTCGACATAATGGGCTTAATGTATCTAGAGTACCCAATGTATGAACTTGGCTTTGATACCATGTTGTAACGTCTCGCCACACAAACCCCAAAGGACAACACAAAAAACTAACAACTATGACACAATATTTTTTTTAATAAAAGAAACTACATGAACTATAAACCAATGAACATACACTCTAACCATCTAACTATGTCCTTTAGGGTAACATGTCTACATTGTGAAGAAATTTTCCCAACAAGAACTAATCCCATAATGAAGATTACTAATCACCAGTTTTCATTTTAACACCATAGTAGGAAACAAATAAAAATCATACATGAAACCATAACATGACATACACATCCATCCATGATCAAATAATGATACCAAAGAGCACATCCATCACTTGTATTACATAAATCTACATCATTCCAAGATTACATAATTACTTATATTTCCACAGATGCAACACCATGTAAGCGTTAAATGCAGACCAAAGAATGCATATACCACATTCCATATAAGGAATAAATCATTCCACTAATTAAAAGTCTACATCAAGCTTCCCTTATAACAACGAGAATGATACATCAGTACATGATAAAGTACAAGTATAATAAATACAATACATAACATCTAGGCTATCACAAGAATTTGGTGTGAGATTTGGAATCTCTATAGAAGATACTACTTCCATGCTTACAAGCATCAACTAGGAACCCAATGGAGTGCATAGCACATTCCACCTGACCATGTGGGACTCTAAGGTCCATCCCCCATGCTAGGAGATGACTAAAATGACCCACTACACAACCAATCAAGTAGACAAGGACTAATAAGACTCCACAAACAAACACAACAAACAAAACATAAAGAATACAACCAGAATTCTAGAGGTACATAACAACAAGGGAAGACAAACAAGGTACAATAAGGCTACTATAGGAAAGAGTGTCATCACATGGCCCTGACATGGGTTATCCTGGCTACCTCACACTAGGCACTGACCCCCATCTATGGTTATCATGGCTGCCTCTCTCTAGGCACTAGCCCCATAGGGTGATAGATGTGGAACCATCTTACCTTTCATGAGTACAAGGTAGTGGTCTTGCCAACTAGGCCTTCTCATCCATCCTTAGCCTAAGTAAGCGCTACAAGCATGGGTGAGGCATCTACTTATCTTGATTAATGTGAACCTACCCAACCCACTAGTTCATTACTTAGGTTATCACTTGTTACGAAGCTCTCACATGAGTTATCCAGATCACCACTTTGTTCATTGACCCCCATGGAGAGCCACTCTCCCTATTAGCACCAATAAGACCCACATAACATCTAGGATATAACCATTTTCACAAGAGACAAGAATTAAAATATCAAATAACATAATTGAGGCATGACCCATCTCACACAAGATCTCCATAATAAAATAATTTCCATAGTGTGAGGCTAAAATCCACATAAACATGCTCAAGTGTAAAAAGAATAGTTCACAAATTACTGAATATGAAAACCAACAATAGGTAAACTCTTACCACAACCTTTGGAAGCCTCACAATAAAAAATTGACACCAAAAATCTCTCTCAATTAAATAATAACTAAAAATCAACTCACAATAATCAAGAGTAAGATCAACCAACAAGACATCCAAGGAAGACCTCAGTTTTCTCCTCACATGATACCCAACCACTAATTACCTAACAAAAATACAATTTGGCCAATAAATAACTTAAACAAAATCAAACACCATGAAACAAATAATAGTCAACTGATTCACAACTTAATTAAAAAATCAACACAATACATCAAGACGAACAAACAATCATATCAACCGTGATAGTCAAAATCATCTTAACTTGCAAAAATCGCACACATAATTCATCATAAGAAAAAAATCAAACATTGCAACCTTGATGATCCAAGTAAACCCAAAAAACCTAAAAATTTCATAGTCTCAAAATTTAACCGAATCAACATCATCGAAAAGAACTCACTGACACGATCTTGACACAACTTGAACGGGCTCAAAACGAGTTTGTACGTAGAATTTATGCTCAATCAAAGGTTTGGTCAAATAGGTGAATTAGGTGTTGATGCAAGGATAAAAAATAGATCATCTCCAAATCAGGAAAAAAGTAGTCTCAAATTGAAGGGCTCGTCAACATGGTTTTGACACCTTTCAAATCATGTCAAACGGAGTTCATATGAGCAAGATAGAGCCAGTCAAAGTTTCAAAAAGGGTAGGTTGGCTTATATAGTCAATATTATTGCTGACATGGCAAGACAAGGTGATGTGGAAGATGATGATGTGGCATAAGTAGTTGAGGGAATTTATCTTATTTAAATTAGAAATTAAGCCCAAAATATATTAGCCAAACGCTTTAAAATAAAATGCATAAATATTTTAAAAGGGCTCTAAAACTTTAAAAGGTTTATAAAAGATGTTTGAAACATGGAGCCCGAATCTATAAATATTTTAAAAGAAGAAAATATCATAAAATATAAGAGCCCAAATCTTAAAGGATTTTAATGTAATTTCAAGGGGATTATTAATAGATAATCCATATCCCTATTTTTAAGGCTTCAAATCCATACCCCTATTTACATGGATTATTAAAAGATAATCCATATCCCTATTTATAAATTAAGATTTGTGAGAATATCCTAAGGGATTTTTAGGATAATTTTAAAGGTGTTTATCAAATTGAAATAATATTGTATGGGAATATTGTAAAGCCCAAAATTATAAGGGCTATTTATTTTAACGGGTGTATTATTTTTAGGGGATTTACTAAAGTAAATGGGAGATTGGGATAATTTGAAAATCATATGATTTTAAACCATATTAGGAAAAATAAAATGTATAAAAAGGGGAAGAGTTTGGTCTTTTAGAGATATTAGAAATTATTGTGAAATGTGGAGAATTCATTTGGAGAGAATAATAGGCTTATTGGAATTAGGCAAAGAAGGAGATTATTGTATACACGAAGACATTTGGAGTGTCTTCAGGTGTTGAGAGGGATTGTGAGAGGATTTTATGCAGATTTTTGGACATGTTTTTGATGTAACAAAGAAAATTCAAGTTTTTCATCAATTAATAAAAGTGGTCCATCAATGAAAAGTGAACCCAGAGACATAGTCCTGATTGGACGAACTCTGTTATCAAGCTCATGTTCCTCTCTCTCTTCTATCTTATTCTCCTTCTCTCTCATGTCTTTCATTCTTTATTTGTTTTCTAATTACAAAACTTTAGTAATTAGTTAATTTGATTAAGTTATATAAACATGAACCTAGTTTGTAATTTCAATGGTTAAACAACATAGTCACGCAATTTTGTTGGATAGGGATCAACTATAATTTAAGTTAATTTGCAAGTTAATTGTAAACCTCTAATTACATATCAAGTGGTATGAGAGCTTCTTAACAGGAAATTCCAAAAGTGAATGTTAACCAGATTGAAATTGAAGCAAGGAGAAGGTGCACTTATAGAGTTCAATCCTAAGATCAGAAAACGAAGGTCTTTTCCATGATTAGAAATGGTAGCTAAATAAATTCTTATGGAGTTTGATGAGAAAGCTTTCCAGAAGCATTTTTTCAAAACGAATGCTATGGTGGAAATTATTTTCCAAGAGAGACAAGAGCGATAGAAGAAAAAGGAACTCAAGAATAAAAAGAAGGATGAAGGTGAATCCACTTCAAAAGATGATAGGGTATGTGCAGGATCATCATAGAAAAAATAGGCCCTTAAGTGGCAATAAAATTCAAAAAATCAGAGTTAGGCAACTTGATGTAAAAATTTGAATAAGTTATCTATATTATTTCAAAAATATGTAAGAATAGAATCTATAGAAAATTGAATGTAGTTTCTAAACTACTAGGTTTATTTAAAAAAACAAAAAATCTATTTGGTGAAAATTTGAAATTTCAATGGAGTAGTACTTAAATTTTAGGGAAAAAAATAAAAAGTAGGTGTTTTTCTAACCACCCTAAGCACAATAAAATGATAATATTTTTTTATAATATTTTAGATATAAGTAGGGGACTCATGTCTCAATGTGATGCATATTTTTTTGTAATTTTTTTCCAAGTAAATAATTAATTGTGATTTTTTTATTATAATTTAAAAAAAATATAAAACCTTGTATGTCTAACCACCTTAACTTGGTCAAAAATTCATGAAATTCATTTTTTTTTTAGTCCTATAGTATGCGGAGCATAAAATGTGATGCATGTTTCAAATTCAAAAAATGTGATACCATTTGAAAGTTATAGATTTTTTTCAATCAGACTATCAATTCGGACTTTAGTCATAATTCAAATAGAAAATGAATAATAATTATTTATTAAATTCAAAGTAAATCATAATTTATATTGGTGGAAAGATGAGAATCTCCTTTAAAAACCCTTTTCATTTCATCAATTTTAGGTTAAAAAAAAGGTCATTAGCCACATGGTCCATCATATCACTTAGATATCGTCACTTTTTGGCCCATCATGATCCTGCACAAACCCAATAAAGGTAAAGGAGTAGGAGGTGGTAGTGACCCTCTTGAACCTCTATCCCCATCTTCTTCTTCATCCTCTTCATCTTCTTCGTCTACTTCTTCCTCAAAGAAGAAACAACTTGTACATTCGGAAGTTAATGGACCTTTGTTAAAGCTTGATGTTAAATTTAAATTGCCAACTTATAATAGAGAACTAGATGTAGAAAAACTTGATAATTGGATAAAACAAATTGAACTTTATTGTAGAATTCATAAGTTTACTGAGGATTCTCAAAAAATACAATTAGCCACTCTTTTCCTAGGAGACACAGCCTTAATCTAGTGGGAGAGTAGAACTAAGGAAGATCTAAGCTAATATGGTAAAATTATTTCTTCTTGGTTTGAGTTTATAGTTGCATTAAAGAAATAATTCTATCTATTAAGTCACATGCAAAAAGTAGTAATGAATTGGCAATCATTAAGGCAAGATAAAGGACAAAGTGTACAGGAATATACACAGGAGTTTAGGAAAAAAGATTTAATTTTGGGCATTCCTTTATATACACAAGAAAATTTGTTAAATTATATAGGTGGATTACATGAAAATTTCAGGCATACAATACTTATGTTTAATCCAACTAACCTTGCTGAAATTAGTGAGCAAGCCATTCATCTAGAAACAAGCAAGGAATAGCCATGATGGTCTCTTAATGGACTCCAATAAACACAAAGGGAGCAAGAAAGGGAAGGAGACAATGCATTGGATACCTACTATAAAGAAAGAGGAGGATAAGCCTTATTACTCACACTCCAAGAAGAAAGGGCACGAAGATGCAAAGTGCTAGAAATTGCATCCTAATTAGAAACCAAAATGGTTCAAGGATCAAAAGGATAAGCAAAAGAACACAAATATCATGCATGATGTCAAATTAGATTTTGATGATGAAACCAAGATCATAGCTGTGGGTATAAAAGGTAACATTCTTGTTGTCAGTACTAGTTCCCATGCTTGTTCTATAAAGTGTAATGAAGTACTTGTTCAAAGTAAGAGGAATGAATTGTTTCATATAAGCGCTATTGCAAAACAGAATAAGATTGATACACACATAGATAGTGGATCACAAGTAAACATAATCTTTGAACAAGTTGTTAAGAAATTGGGATGAAAAAAAACTCCTCATCCTAAGCCATATCCATTGGGTTGGGTGCATGATAATGTTTGGCTCCATGTGTCAAAGCAATGTAAACTTTGATTTACAATCATATCCAAGCTTGTAGATAAGGTAGAGTTAGATGTAATTCCACTTGACACATGTGGGATGGTTCTGTTGGAATATGGCTTCTAGTGTTGTCATTTATGGCAACCTAAGTCATTCATCTCATCCATAGTTTAGTATTGGTTCATATCGACAAACAAAATGAACAACAGGCTATCCGGTTAAAGGTAAAGATGTCAATTTGTGTACTTCACCAGATTATTATCTTGAGTTTTGGATCTTAGAGAAAGGTATGTTGATGTTTGTACTACCTTATTCAAGAAGTATTGAGGTGCGCATTTACTAGTGTACAATCTAGGAGATTCAGTGCATTGATCTTTTTTTTATCTATGCTAAGAAGGTCGACTTGGCAGATATAGCCATTATGGATGTCTAAGAAGTAATTGCTCAAATATTTTTGTGTTTGAACATGTTTATTTGGGTTCCTAATCTACTATGGCTAACTATGGGTGGTGCGCATTAAGAATGTTGTGGATTTAGCCAATAGTTGAAAAGTATTTTATGTTTTACAAAATCTAACATATGAATGATCAAATCTTTGGTAGCGAATATATATATGAGATCGGTTGCATAATTTTGAGGGTGTGAATGTGTGAGATTCAAAGTATGCTTGTGTGTGATATGAAATTCAGAAGGATAGTAATGTGAAATCATCTGTACATGGATTTGTGATATGAAGAGCAGAAAAGAGCATAGTAGAGCAAAGCAGAGAGAAGTGTAGAATTAGACAGAAGGTCCAAAATCTAATTTATGAGGCTAACCAGAACTATAAACTAGCATAAGTAGATGTTATTACTTTAGTTCAAATGTTCAAATGGTTTTAATGTGAACATTTTGTAAGGCAGTGAGCCTTTCCATTTTTTGTAGTGAGCTCTAGGAAATGAGCCTAAATGCAAGTGCGTTCTCTTTTTGTAAAACTTATATTTGAGTATTCAAATTATGGATTGACCTCCATCATGGATTTTCCCCTAATAGGGTTTCCACATAAAAATCCTTGTGTTATGGTGTTGTGGATGATTAATTTGTGTGTCTGCATCTTTCCTTTAGCTTAAATGTTGAAATGGTTTAAATATCTGATTAATAAAGTTCAGTTTGTAGAACACTAATTCAGCCCCCTCTTAGTGTTCCCTTGAGTCCAACAGGTTCTAGGTAGTCATTACTTGTATGACATAGAATCCATTTTATATAGGGGACATAACAAGTATCATTTGTTTAAGGATGGAATTGAATATATTGTAAAAGCTCATCACATGAAGATTGATAGATTTGTTGTAAACACAAGGCATATGAAGATGATTGTAAATGCAAGCAATGATTTAACTCTCATGTTTGTAACAACTACTAATACTAAGCATGAAGATGATAGGGTGTCACAAAAAATATAGTGTGAGGATTAGTTGCAAGCACAGTTAAGCCTTCAACCAAAGGTGGTAAAAGAGGGTTTGAACAATTCATTTTCTAACAATGTTCCTGTTTAGAAGATCCAACAGGTTGATACTTTTTCCTTCACATCAGTTTCTTCACTATTGTTGCTTGTTATTCTACTAGTTATTTCTATGTAGATGATGGATGTGACAGTAAATATTGATGAATATGCAGTTAATTATAATAGCAATGCTATCTCATTTTTCTTTGTGTTTGTGATGGGTCAGATGTTTAGGATTCTGACAGGGTGGAAAAATGGTACTAAAAAAGTGGGGCGACAATGTCGTAGCTCAAATTCTATGTAAAAATAAAATTTTGGTGGTCCAAAAGCTTCTTAATGGGGAGGAATGATCTAGGTGGATCCAGAAAACCTAAACATTTCATAGTCTTAAAATTCAACTAAATCAAAATGATTGGAAAGAACTCACTGACACGATCTTGATAAAAATTGAATGGGCTCAAAAGGAGTCGATACGTAGAAGTTACGCTTAATCAAAGGTTCAGTCAAATAGGCGAATCAAGTGTTGATGCAAGGCTAAAAGATAGATCATCTCCAAATTAGGAAAAAGTAGTCTCAGATTGAAGGGCTCATGAATACAGTTCTGACACCTTTTGAATCATGTCAAATGGAGTTTGTACATGAGCAAGATAGAGTTGGTCAAATTTTCCAAAAGGGTAGGTTGACCTGTATAGTTAGCGTTGTTGTTGATGTGGCTAGACAAGGTGACATGGAGGATGATGATGTGGCATAAGCAGTTGAGGACATTTATCTTATTTAAATTAGAAATTAAGCCCGAGATATATAAGCCAAACCCTTTAAAATAAAATGCATAAATATTTTGAAAGGGCTTTAAGACTTTAAAAGGTTTATAAAAGATATTTGAAACATGAAGCCCAAATCTATAATGATTTTAAAAGAGGCAAATATCATAAAATATAAAATATTGAATCTTAAAGGATTTTAACGTAATTTTAAGGGGATTATTAAAAGATAATCCATATCCCTATTTACATGTTAAGATTTGTGAGAATATCCTAAGGGGTTTTTAGGATAATTTTAAAGGTGTTTATGAAATTGAAATGATATTGTACAAGAATATTGTAAATCCCAAAATTATAAGGGCTATTTATTTTAACAGGTGTATTATTTTTAGGGGATTTAATGTTGTAAATGGGAGATTGGGTTAATTTGAAAATCATATGGTTTTAAACCATATTATGCAAAATCAAATGTATAAAAGGGGGAAGAGTTTGGCCTTTCAGGGATATTGAAAATTATTGTGAAATAAGGAGAATTATTTTGGAGAGAATAATAGGCTTATTGGAATTAGTCAAAGGAGGAGATTATTGTATACATGAAGAAATTTGGAGTGGGGTAAAATAAAGTTGGATCCATGAAGAGGGGAAGTTTCAACCAAAAAAATGTCCAACTTTGGCAAGATGGTTGATGGACTTTTTTTTCTGAATCAATCTATGAAATTAAAACCATTAGAGAAAATGATGTCTAGTTTCCTAATATATATTTTTATTAAGATTGAATTATATTTTTTATTTTTAAATGAATTTCTAAGAATAATAGCCCATAAACTTGAAATATCAAGGTTTTTTTGTTTTTTAGTTACTTTTTTTTGGTTAAGTTTCTTGTAAAAAAAGTTATATGGCATCAATCCTCAAACAATTCTCTACACAATGAAAAAAAATTATTCAAAAATTCTTTAGTTTAAATCTAGTTATGTTGTTTGTACACGTTGATTTAAAAAAAAAAACAATTAAGGCCAATAAAAATTCAATTAAAAAAATAATATTAAAAAAATAAAAATAAAAAATTTCCTCATCAATAGTCATGTTGTTAGCTCTCTTCCTTCAAAAGGAATTAGCAAAATACTTTTATTTGGGTCAAAAATTGATGTTCGTACACATGCATGCTATGGTAAAAAACTAACTTTTAAAAAGTGGTTTTTATACATCCCTATCAAAATTTAATTTCTATCATCTAGGTATTTGAATAACTTACATATTTAGAAACTATATTCAAAATCATAAATTTCATATTCCTATCTTTTTTCAAGATTCATTGTGTAACTACCTCAAATTTTAATTACAAGTTTGACAAATTTTGAAAAACAACAAAAACACTTCCACTTTTAGAGCTTTTTGTGGACCCAACTTCTTGCATCATCCCAATGTCTTCAAGTGTTGAGAGATATTTTGAGAGGATTTTATACAACTTTTTAGACATTTTTTGATGTGACAAAGAAAATTCAAGTTTGGAATCAATTAATGTAAAGAACGAAACTTTTTAATTCCAAACAAACAAAAATTCGTTAAATAAATTCATTTATATTGCATAAAATATCATAACTCCATTCAATTAAATTTGTTTAACCCAAAAGATTCCAAACATCGACTTAAAGTCTTCAATAAGATTCATAATACTTCCAATTGATTTCAGAAACGTGTCATCTTACACGACATTTATAAAACAAAAATATTGTAAAAGAAATTTACAATTCAAGACATAGGAATTTTGTCGCCTTAAGTTCTACAATGATCATACAAGAAATAAATATAATAGATATATCAAGAAATCTTCATTTGATCTTCAATCCAATTGTTTATCTTCAAACATGAAGATGAGAACAAGGTTTAGGCGCTTTTTCCGCCCAACCTCGAAGCTTACGCTTCCACATAAATCCTTAATCATTCAAAGAATGCCCGACCCTACATGAATCGCTTAGCAAAAAGAAGTCGACAAGCAAGATGGAATTCGATTTGTGCCTAGTATAACTAGTAAAACCACAAGCATTTTCATTTTTCTAATTCATTTAAGAAACAAGAAAGATTCATACTAGGATATGGTACAGAGTTATATATATCCCATCTATTTCAATGGTCCTTAAGTTACTTGGCCAAGTAAAATGTCATGCACGACAAATAATAGTAATTTTGGAAAAGCAAAACTATGCTCTCTAAAACCCCATATTCGGCACCCGTCCCGAAAGGTAAATTTTCAACACATGTCATGCACATTCAATTATCAAGCATGCATGGTTCCATTCAAAATTAAAATTATCTTTCACAAACATCTTAACTGCACTTTTATTTTCAAGCAAACATGGTTTTAATACAATAATCTCCTAGATTTAAATCGTAAATAACATTATGTTCATATTCAAATTAAATAACAGAAGATGTAACAAATATATGTAGCTAATCATATTTAAAACAATACTAAATGAGAACAAATTCTTTTGGTTCATTTACTCATGAAATTCGACTACACTTCAATATAGTCTTTTTCTAATTTGTTTCATTTCAAAGTAATTATATTTTTATTTTGACTTTCTTTCTTTTCTGGTTTTCATATTTCCCTAAAATATTATCTTTTCTAAAACATAAAACCTCATATTTACTTTTTTTTCGTAGCAATTGAGTATTAATCCTAAAGAATTGTCAATTTTCACTCTTACTTTTCAAGCATATTTAAATACATATAATTATTTTTATCTTATCAGTTTAAATTTTTATTTAAACCAAAAACATTCAACTGTATAATTTTGTAGAAGTTTCCCTATTTTTTCTATTCTTTTCTTCGAAATTTTTATCTCTCTAATAGGCATAGTTTTACATAGTTTATATTTTTCTTTTGAAAGTTTCCTAAACCTAAAACTTTAAGATTTCTGTGTGAATCTTTACTAAATACTGAAATAAATCTTAAACATACAGATTTTTGTGGGTATCTTTTTATATACTAAAACAAAATTCTCTAAATAAAGAAATCTACTATCTCTTAATAGTTTTATGTTCAAGTTTGTTCTGTATCTCCATAAAAATACAATCTGGTGTATAAAATTTCTTCTAAATTTGATAAAAACAATAATATGTTTTCATTTGTTAAATTATATGAGAAAAAGAAAATAGTAACTAAAACTTATTAAGATTGATAGTTTGGTAATTGTAATTTCCATCGAATCTACCTGTCAATCTCCTGTAGCTGTGTTTTCCTACATCTGGAGATGAATCTTTGTTCTTCTGTTCTTTCTGTGAGTATATTTCCTGTAGGTTTCTCTTTGTGGTCTGACTGTCTTTCTCTTTCCCTTTGTCTACTTTCCTCCTATTGTTCCTATGGTCTTTTATTTCTTTTTGCTTCCTCACCCTTCCTTCGATTCTCTGTCAACCTCTTGTATTCTTCTTTTTCCTTACTTTTGGTCTCTCCTCCTTACTGTCACGCCTTATCCTTTTCTCATATAAGCATGTGTTAAGAAGATATTTTCTTCTTCCTCAATTCTCTACTTCCTCTCCTAGCCACATCTTCCTCTACTCCCTATCGTGCATGAGGAAGAGTTCTCTTCCTGTACATGCACCCTCTTCCTATGCTTCCACACGCGTATGATGGAGAGTTTTTTTTTTTTCCTCCAATTCACTCCCTCCTTCTGGCCATGCCTTCCCTCTTCTTCTCCCATGCACATGAGGGGTACGTTGATATATCTTTGATCCTCCAAATCCCTCTCCCTAACACTTGCGCATGAGTTTGTCGCATTGAAACAAAATAACTCCCTTTTTCAAATAGATTTTCTTCCTCTAATTCATGAGAATGGTGAAGTTTTCAATTCAATCCATTTTAAAATGTATTTCATTTATTTCTTATTGTTTTCAATAACTTAATCTAATATATATTTTCTTTAAACATATATTTCTACTCTCATTTTAAATCTGTTTTTCCACACAATAACATAATATACTCAATTTAGGTAAAATTTTCACAAATAATCAATTTTTCCATTTCAAAACAAATATATTCCTTTTCACATACATTTGAGGAATCAGATAAACTTATTAAAAAATTCCAAATAATAATCATCATGAAAACACATTAATAACTAAGTGGTGTGTGAGATTTCATCATCCTTATTAGCGTCTAATGGCTAAAATGACTCTACCTAATCAATGTTGTCGCCTTCATTCTCGTTCACCTATTCTTGTGTTCACTTGGACTCAAATTCTCATCAGCAATGACAATCCCTGAATTTGATAATAATGAATTTCAAATCATTTCATTTGCATTTCATTTTCAATTTAAATAATCATCTAACATAAACATGCAGATCTCATGATTAATAATTGCAATTAAATAATTGATAAAATCAGTACATGACATCCTTCCCCTCTTGGAAGAGACATTGTCTCGATATCTTATTAATCAATCAAAAAGCATAGTATCTCAATCAGTAAAACATAGTATCTCAATCATAATGAAATAATAACTAACATCATAGTTCTCAAAACATAAGCATAAGCAATTCATAGTAGCATCCACACTATCCAAGTTCACAACATGAGAATAAAAAACTAGAGTATCAAGTATCTCATGCATTAAAAAAATACTAATCTAAGAAAGCAAATGAGGAAAATGGCGGTGAATCATCTCATTATCCTCCCATGTAGCACTATCCTTAGTATACTCATCCCACTGGACCTTGTATTGAGTAATATCCCTGTTACGCAGCTCAATGCTACATTTGTCTAGGATTTGGATGGGCTTCACTAGCACCACCCTTGGATCCTATACTTGTAATGAACGTTAATCAAGTATATGAGATGCATTAGGATGGTATTGTTTCAATAAAGAAACATGGATTACATTAAGGAGTCAAGCTAGAGTAGGTGGTAATGCTATTTTATAAGCAACTGGATTAATGACTTCCAGCACATCAAAGGGTCCCACAAACATCAGACCCAACTGTGATGATTTCCCAAATGAGATAGAACTCTTATGAGGCTTAACCCTCAAAAAGGCTTTATCTTCCACAACAAACTATCTGAAAGTCATGTTTCTATCAACATAGCTCTTCTATCTATCGGTTGCCTCCTTCAACCTACTCTTGATCAACTTCATTTGCTCATCCATTTCCTTGAGCATATCTGGACCAATGATGATCCTATCTTCCATCCTATCCCAACTAATGGGTGTGCGACATTTTCGTCCATAAAGTGCCTGAAAAGGTGCCATACCCAACGATGCATGGAATGAGTTGTTGTAAGAAAACTCAACCAATAGAAAATATTCCTCCCACTTGTACTGCTAATTCATGTAGTACATCCTCAGTAGATCCTTAACAACCTGATTGATCCTTTCTGTTTGGCCATCAGTTTGTGGGTGATATCCAGAACTAAAATTCAATTTAGTTCCTAAAGTTGCATTCAGTGTTGTCCAAAACCTAGATGTCATCCTGGTATCCCTATCTGATATAATGGTCTCTGGTACACCATGCAATCAGAATATCTCTTGCACAAATCTCCTTGCAAGTGTCAATGATCCATCTTTCAGATTCCCAGGTATGAAATGTGAAACCTTCATTAGCTTATCAATGACTACTAAGATGGTATCATGCCTATTCCTTCTCAAAGGTAATCCTTGGATAAAATCCATATTGATTACTTGCCACTTATACTTAAGTATATCATGGGGATACAAAAGTCCTGCTGGCATTCCAAACATCTAGCCACATACTCCATAACATCTTTCCTAAGCTTAGGCCAAAAATACAAAGTCTTCAATGCTTCTACCATCTTTGTAACTCCTGGATGCCCTAAGTAAGGTGCATCATGTACTTCCTCAAGAATCAACCTCCTCAAGTCTCCACCCTCAGGGATATACATCCTTCCCTAATATCTCAAAATACCATCATAATCCATCACATATCCATCAAATCTATGATCTAAAGGATCTACCTCTAAGGCTTGCTTGACCCTCTCATAATGCTCATCTGCTGGAAGATGCTGCAACACTTGTTGTCTCAAATTTGACCTTGTGGTCAGCATAGCAGAGAGATGTCTTCTCTTGCTAAGAGCATCTGCAACTCTATTTTCCTTTCCCTTGATATACTCAATACCAAAATCATACTCACTTAGGAACTCAAGCCACCTTCTTTGTCTCGCATTGAGGTTAGGTTGTGTAAAGATGTACTTAAGTCCTAAATGATCTGTCTTTAGTTCAAATGGTTTCCCTAGGAGGCAATGTCTCCATATTTTTAATGCATGAACAATAGCTGCAAGCTCAAGATCATGTGGCACATAATTCAATTCATATTGTTTTAGTTTCCTGGACTCATATGCAACCACTTTCCCTTCCTACATCAACACAACTCCTACACCTTCACCAGAAGCATCTGTAATCACTATGAAGTGTCCATTAGGATCTAGTATAGTCAACACTGGTACTGATGTCAACTTTTGTTTAAGAAATTGAAATGCCTCCTTGCACTTCTTAGTCCACTCAAATTTCCTTCCCTTCTTTTGAAGAGAAGTAATAGGTGGTGCTATCCTGGAGAATCATTCCACATATTTCCTGTAATACCCCACAAGCCCCATGAAACTATGAACCTTAGTAACACTCTGCGGTGTTGGCCAATCGACAATTGCTTCTATCTTCACAAGATCAACTGAGATTCCCTCAGCTGATATGACATGACCCAAGTAGTGAACCTTCTTTTGAAAGAAAGTACACTTCAAAAACTTATCAAAAAGCTTTCGATCTCTTAGTCATTGCAAGACTATCTTCAAGTGCTTCTTATGCTTTTCTTCTATTTTATAGTAAGTCAAAATATCATCTATGAATATAAGCACAAAATCATCTAAACAATCTCTAAAGATGTTGTTCATAATATTCATGAATGTCATTGGGGCATTCGTTAGACCAAAAGGTACTACTGTGAACTCATAATGTCCATACCGAGTTCGGAAGGTTGTCTTTGGAATATACTCCTCCCTAATCCTTAGCTTGTGGTAACCTGATATAAGATCAATCTTAGAAAACATTGTGGCCCCTTTCATTTGATCAAATAACTCATCTATCCCAGGTAAAGGATACCTATTCTTAATGGTAGCCTTGTTCAACATTTTGTAATCAATACACAATCTTAAGGCCCCATCCTTCTTCTTCACAAAGACTACTAGTGCACCCCATGGAGATACACTTGGACTAATTAATCCTTGCTTTAGTAACTCTTGCAATTGAACATTTAACTCATATAACTCTATAGTAGTCATTTTGTATGTTTCCTTGGATTGAGACTCGGTTCTAGGTAAAAGTTCAATCGAGAAATCAAATTCTCTCTTCGGTGGTAACTCAGTAAGTTCTTCAGGAAAGATATCCAAGAACTCCTTGAGAACTGGATAGTCCTCTAGACTTTGCGGGACATTATCCAAGTCACTCACCAATATAGAAAATGTGAACCCCTAAACCTACAAATGCACAAAGACAACAAACATGGTTAGATGTTAGATCAAAATGCATACAAGAGTGAGAGATTCCCCATGAAATCCACCTATTTAAACTACAATTAGGAAATGAAGAACAACCCAAATAACATGAAAAGGAATCCTAATTTAGCCAATAGATTGATGATCCCATGGGGGAATTGGTGCCAATGGACTGTTGCAATTGGCCCTTTCCCAATTCCTAGGTTGCAATGAAGATGATCTAGAAATGGTCAAATCTCCAAAGAGATTTGAGCATAACCTTGGTACAAATGTGAAAATGGTGAATGCTTGGATGAAATGAGAAAAATTAGTTCTCAATTGGGGAGAGTAACTTTGCATGAAGATTGTGCATGGATAATGAGAAGAGAAGTCTCCAATTTATAAATTTCAATTTGGAAGAGAAAGTGAGGTTTGAGAAATGTGGGACTAACCTTTAATCCAATGGTTGACTGCCACTTGTCACCATTTGAATGGCTAATGTTTGTGCAAATTTTGATTAAAGTGCCCATAAATGCATTTGATTTGAATTTGAATTAGTGATATGACTTGTTGAAGAGGGAAGGGAAATGAAGTTAATGTCACTTGGGTCAAGGTCAAGGACATGTAAGAGGCCTTAAATGCCTTGTTGGAAGGACCAAGCCCACCTGGCCTTTTTTGAATTCAAATGGGGGAATATTCCCTTTTGATGCTTTGTGAGGGAAAATGGAGAATTTAATAAATCAAAATAATTGATTTATTGTGCAACTTGCATTCTCTAGAGGATTTTAATGAAAGAAATTAACTTAATCAAGGCTTTGATTAATTTAATGAAGAATTAGATGATGTGACAATTTAGACTTAGATTTATGAATTGATTTAAGTCAAGAATTGAGAGGAAAAGATTAATTAAATAAATGTTTTGATTTATTTAACCAAGAGGGAATATGTTATATTAAATCAAATAAGGATTAATTTATTTTATTTAATAAGAGGATTTTAGAGATTTTAATCAAATAAAATAATTTATTTAATTAAACAAGGATGTAAGATTGGTTAAAATAAATAGATTAATTTAATCACTGGAAGTAGAAGACTTAGTCAGATGAATAATGATTCATTGGATTAAGAGACAAAATATTTGCTAAAGTGTTGAAGGGGTGATTTAGGAAGAAATGATGTTAGTAATCAAGATCAAGTGTGTCAAACTGAAAATGTACATTTTCCATGTCTACATTTTGCCGCTCTTTGAAACAATGTACTTGTTGCATTGATTCAAAGAATAAACTGTTGTGATCAAAGTTCAAAATTTCTCGATTTTTTCGAATGCCCCACTGCTGCCCCAATGAAAGGATATTGCTGGATATTGCCCCCTCGAGAGATTAGGCAAAAAATTTAATTTTTTGGATGATCTCGCGAAAAAAGTGGATAAGGTGCCTAACAGGCCAAAAATGCCCCAAAATGCTGAAAAAATGCATTAAAATGCTAGAAAAGATTTAGAATGGCTCTCAGTTGGATAAAAATGGGATCAGGGGACCAAAACCCTAGTTGGAAGGTGAAATTAGGTCAAAAAACCCTAATTTTTTAGGCTTAAATAGACCTCGAGAGGTCACTTTCAATACATTTGTAATTATAACCTCTGAAAATTTGACACCTCTAGCTCTGAGACTTCGTCAAGATGGCACAACGACAGCTTCCTCTTCATGTGTCAGAGCGGGTACGAGTACACTAGCAACCATTCGCCGCAAGGCCCGTGGTACGTACCCCTATCCAACATTTAATTTTCTTGTTTTACGTGCATTAATTAGGGTTCTAGTTAGGTCCAAGTGGTGCGGTGCTGTATCGTGCCGCAGAAACTGTAAAGTCAGGGTCGTGCAATCCTGTATAGAACCGCTTGTGTAAAGAGCATCGCATGGCTCAATTAGGATTTTTAGGGTTTTGGGGGCCAAAGTCAGCCGCATGCACAAACAACACCACACGATGGAGTTTGTGAAGATGGGGTGTCAAAGTGAACCACGTGACGTAGTTTGGAACATTGCAAATTGTGTCACTTTTGAGAAAAGCACTACTTTTACTGTTTCAAAGGAAAAATAGGCTATGGGCAGTAGATTTTCATTAGGGGAACTAACGCAATACCCTTCCTTGTGCAGGAGAGTCATGATGCTATTAATTCGAGGGAGCATCGGTGGACAGTATTCGAGAGACTAAAGGGTATGCATGTTTATCTTCAGTGGTAGCTTGGGATTCTTGGGCTGTGATATGTTGCATATGTCCCCCCTATTTAGGCACATCTAGGTATGAAGCATGCCTTGGCTGAGCGATGGCACAGAGAGACATCATCCTTTCACCTTCCTATTGGCGAGGCGACTATTACACTTGAGGATGTCTAGCGCATTCTATGACTACCCATTTATGGAGCCTGAGTGATTTATGATTTAGAGGAGGGTAGGGATGCCTGCTTTGATGTCATGGGCCTTACTGAGCTAGCGCTTTCTGATGGTCAGATAGATTTGGAGCAATACCGGGGTATTGATCCTACCTACAGATTGATTGTTGCTGCAATCATTTTTGGTCTTGTAGCCCCTGATCGGCGTGGCTGATATTTTAGTCCAAGTTGGGGATTGGCATGGCAGCGGATATGTGTTCACAGAGAGCACTTTGCCTAGGGCCTAGTATTGCCAGCCTTATTGTACAAGGATTTACAAAAGTTTTCTTACTTGGATGACCAAGCTCTTTGCGTTGGATTGACCCTTCTGCATAGTTGGGTATGGGAGTGGATTCCAGTGCTTCACCCCATTGTGACTCCAGTTGTCACAGATATTGATGATTCTATCATGTGGTAGTATGGTGGGGCAGAGATTCACTTCACTCACATGGGCACAGATGGTATACCCTACTAGCGGCAGGTTCTAGATGGGATGATAGTATTTATATGGAGGTCGTGGATGGGTACAGGTTTGTAGTACAATGATGCATAGGAGCTCTTCTTTGCTCATCAAGACAGATCCATGTAGGGCTGAGAGCATTCCATGGTAGAGAGGTACCTTCTTGAAAAAGTAGCCAAGCAGTTTGGTGAGGTGCAGGATATTCTTGATGCTCAGTAGATGGCCATCTTTTCCCTCACGGCAAAGGAGACAGTATGGGGGGAGTCGATTCCAGCAGTGGAGGCAATGTCCTCCTTCAGATAGTTAGTGGCTCGACCGTGGCCATATGATCAGGGGCCAGTGGATGCAAGGGTGACTCCAACATACAGGGCATGGTTTCGACCTCCACTGAGATTAACAGTTCCTGGGATAGTACTTCCATGCTGCAGGGCCAAGGGTAGGTTAGCAGGCCGAGGTCAGGCAGGTGCAGGTTTAGAGTAGCCAACAAGACAAGATGGGTAGCCACCAATAGTCCTACAATAGCAACCAGTAGTACAGCCGGCGGTACAGCCATTGGCACAGCCAGCAGCGCCACTAGTAGCATAGCCAGATGCATTGGATGCATTGATTCAACAGCTACAAGGTCATGTGTAGATTCTGACAGTAGAGCGAGATGAGGCCCGACAACGGGTTATTTCTGTTACAGCTGAGAGAGATCAGGCACGATCCAAGAGGGATCAGGAGAAGGGCCGATGGTGACAGTTAGAGAGTGTGGCCTCCACATCCCAGGGCCGATCAGTTGACATCCAAGAGTACAGAGAGGCCATCAGAGAGGCCGAGTATTATTGGCAGCACTACAGATAGGAAGTGCCCTCAGCAGGCAAAGTGCCTAATTTCTCCCAACAGATAGGGAGACAGCCAGTAGAGGACCACGGTGATAGGCCAGAGGGGGAGGGACACAGCCAACAGGGCTAGCCCTTTTGATCAGTTTTGCAGTTTTGATACGTGGGCCATATTGTTGCCCCTATTGTATGATTTATTCGATGTACACTTGATCCGATTTGTATCATAAGAGTGTATTTTTTGATGATATATATATGAGATGGTTCATCTTTTTGTGATATGTATGGATGCAAATGTATGATATGTAGTTTTATTACCATGCTATGAGATTTTCTTATTATGTATGGATGCATTTCTTTTTTATATTTTTCGTGCTTTTAATGATGATCTAATGAATGTAATATATGTTAATGATAGTATAATGATATGCAAATGGTGATGGATGCAATTGATTATGTATGATGCAATGCTTTCTTAAGATGCTTAAAATAACAAATTTATATTATTCCTCATAATTTAAGATAATGATATGATGCAATGTGATTTTTATGATAATGATCATGTGGATGTAGGGTGTATGCATTGGCAATGTTTTGATTACTATTATGATACCATGTTAGTGTGGAATGAAGATAGAAGAATTGAAAATCAGAGAGTTAGTTTGGATGATGGTGGTTTGCATTGCTAGGAGTTGGGATTTTCAAAGTGTCAATTGCATTATGTTTGATAACACACATAGGTACGATGCATCAAGGTATAAAGGACCAGGATGGCATTGTACCTAGTGTGACGGACTTTGATTTTTCAATCAAATAGGAGTGTTCTTGTTCACACTTAACATACGTAATTCATTCAGGATGTAGTTCAGACATTCTAGACATCTCGGGCCAAATCATAGAAAAGCAAGCTTTCCTATGTGATCAATGAGATATCTAAAACATCCTCTGCACAAGCCAAACAAAACATATATGACAAAGTTATTTTACAAATTTATCCCACAAGTACAACAAATAAAAAATATAATAATCTTTGCCCCTCATTCCTTTCTCTCTAAACCTGTTTTGTTTAGGCATCATTGAGAGGTCCTTGGAATGAGCGCAAACTAAGATAAGTCAACAAAAACCAAAATAAAGTAAACAAACAAGCTGATGTTCTTCATACCACTAGCCAAGACTAACTACTATGAAGTACCTGATGCTTATGTCCATCATAGGAAAGCTTCATCCTAAGACATGTTGTGATTAGGGTTTTGATGGGACTGATTGGGTGATAAGCAATTGATACTTTGACTTGACCAACTTGCTTGCTTACTGACTTAGGCTTAGGACTTCTAATGATTAGGTGTTCACTTTAGGACCTGCTGAAATTTCTTTGGATTGACTCACCAAAGGGTGAAGGCGACTATTGACTTTATTATGAGTGATGACAATCCCAAGTGAAAGCGAGATGAAATGGATGCACCATTTTGGGGTTTTAGATATTTTGAGGCTGTTTTTGGTATTTTCAAGATTTATGATGAACAAACTAACTTAAAGACCTATCTTAGGGGTCTCAAGAGTTGATCCATAGATGAGCTTTGCCTACGTTGTATATGCAAATACCACGTAGTTCGACTAATGACAAACTTGACTCAATGAAAAGATAGATGGGCAAATGACTCGCCATCCTATTGCGACGGATGCCTAAATGACTAACCTAAATGTCTCGGGGGATGATCAAAGATCAACCTTGCCTACGTTCAAGCTCAGAGATGATGTAGTTTGGACAAGGTGAAAGACTGACAAGACTCGCTGAATTTTTTGAAGATATTCTGATGTTTTGACATGTTTTTTTGGATTTTTTGATGATTTGGATGTTTTTGGATTTTTTGATGAGATTTTTGAATGATTTTGGATTTTTTGGAAAAGAACAAAAGATATACACAAATCCGATCCACTGCAAGTTTGAAGGACATGCCCCCAGCATTTTAAGCAATAGACTACTTCGATAAAGGTAGGACAAACTGACCTTAGGAAAATGCCAAGTAGTAGTATGGTGGAATATGGTAGGGACACTAGCTCAGGCTATGGTATGGATGCGAGCAAATGGGTGGATGGATGATTAATGGAATGTGATGGGATGGGTGAGTAGGTCGCGCATATCCTAGTGGATGGGGAGTGATTTATTTACACTTAGCGCCTGTTTGCTAGGTTTTCACCAAGGTACTTGTCCAAAGCGCCATCGAAGTGGTTTTCACTAGAGGAGGATTTTATTTTTATTTTTTATTTTTTATTTTTGTTGTTTTCAATCCTTTTCTGATTTTTTTGGATTTTCTTTTTTTATCTTTTGATTTTTTTGTTGTCACCAAGATGCCTGTTTGCCAGATTTTCATCAAGGTAACCATTTTTTTAGGACTTTTTCCAATTGTTTTTATATTTTCTGGTTTCATACCTTGTAGGTTTTTAGGAATAAAATTTTTTGAGGTGAGAGCTATTCATGGGCTCCTGTAGAGGCTTGCCCTCTAGTGTTGACAACTGATACGCCCCTAATGTATAGCTTGCAATAATGATGGAAGGTCCCAACCAATTGGGCTCAAACTTTCCTTTGCTATCCGAGTTTGGTATATTCTTTTGGTTCTCTTTTAGCACAAGGTCGCCGACTTGGAAGGTGTGTTGTCTGATCTTCTTGTTGTAGCTTCATTTCAGGTGATTCTGATAGACCTGTAGATGATTTAGGGCAGCAATGTGTTGTTCATCTAGTAACTCCAACTCATTTAGTCTTGTAACCCTGTATTCCTCATCTGTGATGAGGTTTTACAAAGAAATTCTTAATGACGGGAGCTCGATCTCGATAGGGAGGATGGCTTTTGATCCTTAGACTAGGGAGAATAGGGTGGTGCCTGTTGGCATGCAGATGCTGGTGCGGTAGGCCCATACGGCGAGGTTTAACTATAGATGCCAGTCACGATCGGAGCCATTGACTATTTTCTTGAGGATTTTTAGAATGGTTTTATTGGTGGCTTCTGCTTGGCCTTTGCCTTAAGGGTAATATGGGGTGGAAAAGCGGTGTTAGATCTTGAATTTTTCACACAAGTCACAGACATCCTAATTCTTGAAGGGTGTCCCGTTATTCGAGATGATGGATTGGGGAACAATGTATCCGCAAATAAGGTAGTTTAGGATGAACTTGGATATCTGCTTTCTAGTGATGTAGGTCATGCGAATTGCTTCGACCCACTTAGTGAAATATTTAGTGGCGGTGATGATGAACTTATGGCCGTTGGAGAAGGTGGGTGTGATTTTACCTATGAGATCCAGCCCCCACTAGGAAAAGGGCCAAGGTGTAACAATAGGATGTAATTCTTGAGCTAGTGCATGAATGAGATCTCCATGTTGCTAGCATTGTAGACACCTCCTAACAAAGTCATGTGTCTCCCTTTCCATTGTCAGCTAGTAGTACCTGGTTCTTAGTAACATCTTGGCTAAGGTCATACCACTTGAATACGAACAACATGTGCCATTGTGTACCTCAGTCAAAGCAGTCAGGGCTTCCTTGGGTTTTAAGTAATGTAATAGGGTTCCATCAATGCTTTTGCGGAAGAGGGTTTCCCCTAGGATGACAAAATGTAAGGCTCTCTAGAAAAAGGTTCACTTGAGGTTCAGGGTAATGTCGGCTCGGAGGATTCCTAATCTCAAGTAGGTGTAAATGTCATGATACCAAAGATTGTTAGGACCAACGAGTTCACACACATATTCTGATTCTGGAACCTCGAATGTGGGTACGAGAAGCTGTTCTATCAAGAATTCATATTTCGAGACATTGCGAGGGATATCTAACAATGATCCAATCATTGCCATGGCATCTGCTACTCCATTATTTTCCCTTCGTATCTGCTCAAATGTGATGTCAATGAATGATTCCTTGAGGCTTTCCACTAGTTTATTATACAGTGTGAGCTTATCATCCTTGGTTTGGTATTCACCATTGACTTGGTTGATGATAAGCTGTGAATCTCCATAGACCTTTAATGCCATGATTCACCATTGTGTTGTAATCTTGAGGCCTATAGTTAAAGCCTTGTACTCGGCGATGTTGTTAGTGCATGGGAACGCCAACCTATAAGATCTTGGTATGCAATCCCCCTGTGGGGTGATGAAGAACACTCCAAATCCCAATCCATGTTGTGTGTGGGAACCGTCGAAGTATAGCTTCCAGTGATCAGCTATGTTAAGATTGAAGATAGACTCATTTGGGAATTCTGATATTAGCGGGTTTTCTGTATAGATGGGAGCTTCTGCCAATTGGTCTGCAATGACTTGTCCTTTAATTTCCTTTCATTCCACATACTCAATGTCATACTCCGATAGTATCATGACCCATTTAGCCATCCTTCTTGTGAGCATAGCTTTTAACAATAGATACTTGAGGGGCTCTATCTTGGCGATCAGCTTGATTTTATGTGTCAGCATGTAGTATCGGAATTTTTGTGAAGCGAACACTACTGCTAGGTAGGCTTTCTCAATGAATGTGTAATTTAGCTCATGGCCAACCATTGTCCTGCTGATGTAGTAGATAGCCCTTTCAGTTCCATTCGCATTGTGCTGAGCCAAAAGAGCACCAGGGCTACTGTTGTTGTTGAGATGTATAATATCAATGGTTTTCCTACAATGGGTGGCATCAAAACAGGTGGTGTGAATAGATATTCTTTAATTTTTCTAAATGCCTGATCACATTTTTCATCCCACTTGTATGCTACTCCTTTGTGGAGTAGATATGAATAGGCAATTTGTTTGTCTGCCAACTGTGCTATGAATCTTTGGATGGACTGGAGTCTGCCTTGTAATCCTCCGAGTTGTTTCAGTGTTCTTGGTGCTTCCATATCAAGGATTGCCTTAACCTTTATGGGATCCACCTCTATCCCTCTCATTGAAACTATGTACCCCAACAGCTTTCCTAATTGTACCCCAAATACACATTTCTTTGGGTTGAGCCTGACTTTGTATTTTTCCATCCTATCAAAAATTGCTCTTAGAGTTGCTATGTGATCCTATCGTTTCCTTGATTTAGCCAATATGTCATCCACATAGTCTTTGACAGTTGTGGATCATGTCATGAAAGATCAATGTCATGGCTATTTGGTATGTAGCTCCTGCATTCTATAGCCCAAACGGCATCACATTCCAGTAATAGGTACCCCAAGGGCATGTGAATGTTGTTTTGTGTTGGTCTTCTTTTGCGATCATAATCTGATTGTACCCTGAGAAACCATCCATTAGTGATAGCATCTCATGTCCTATCACCATATCCACTATCATATCAATGTTTGGTAGTGGAAATTCATCCTTGGGACATGCTTTGTTAAGGTCTCTAAACTGGTACAAGGTTGGATACCCATTTTGGATAGTCGATCAGGCATATGAAGCCAACATCCAGGAGATTTTGTAGCTCTACCTTGAATTGCAAGGCTATTTGGGGATGCATTTTTCTCAACTATTGTCTAATTGGCTTCGCTCTAGGGTAAACAGCCAGATGGTGAACTACAACTTCCAGATCCAGACTTGGCATGTCGGCATAGGTCCATGCAAATTTTACCTTCCTTTCCTTTAGGAATGTCATCAATAGTTCTTGTTCTTCTGTTAGCAATGACTCAGCATAAAAGGTGATTTATGGTGCTGACTCTGTTCCCAAGTTGACAGGTTTACACTGTTCATCTAGTACTGCTGATTTTTCTTGATGCAATGCAGTAGGGGGAGATTGAATCCTTCATCCTTTGATGCCTTAGAGAGGTTTTCACCATTGGATGCATCCTTTATTTTTACTATTATGTGGTTAGTGAGTGCTAGAGTGTGGTTTTCACTCAATAACCTTGAGCTTATTCTCGATATTTTTCTTTTGCGACTGAAAGATTCAATCGTCTCCCCATAATATGCCTGGGCATCTAAAGTGATGCCAAATCCTACTTTATGATCTGCACATGGAACTGTATCCCTTAGTCCCATGAATTCTGATAGTTCCTCATCATTTTCGAATGAGTCTAGAATTGGTGGTCCTCATTGGTGGTGATCGATGAGTTTTGGGTATACTAAGGTGATTTGGTTTGACTCAGTGGGTGAGGCATTAATCATGAGTAAAGTGGAATTCTCAAAAAGCCTGGGAATATCGATTGTGTTATCCTTGTCATCACTAATACTACAAACGTCGGTTATGTCAAATGTGTAATTCTCAAGGGGTAGGCCTATGGATACAAGCAGTCTAAGGGTGGTTGCCGAGACTTGAGGAGAGGATATGACTGCTTGACTGGGAGTACCTCTGCCATGTATAGTTATACTTAGAGGAGTACATCCAAGGCCAAGGTTCCTCATTCTTCTTTCTACAATGATGGGTTCTAGTCGTCCATCGTTGTTTCTTCCAAGGCTTTCGTTCCTATTATAGCCCATTCCAAACATCATTTGTAGCCCTCTGTTGCTTTCTTCCATTGGTAAGGTGGGAGTGGGCCTTTCAACCTAGTATAATGAGATGTCTCTCTCATCCACATTTTCTCAACTGAGATCCCCCCAACGGCGGAATCCAGAAGGCTCTGCACTAACAGTGTGGATAGGTGTTTCAATTGAACGAGGTTGCCCATGTGACCTAGGAGATTGTGGTAACTCTCCTATGAAAAAAGCATTCATTTTCATTCTATAGTCGCCACATCCATTGTCCTGGATCATTTTTTTTATTTTGGATATGTCCAGGATGGCAGGTGTCTCTGTCATAGAAGTGGAGGCGAGGTTGGCTGGGTCAATGTATGAGGTGGATGGGCCTTCATCATTTTTTGGTACTTGGGGGATTTTGTAAAACTTGGCTTCCAAGTTTTTGCAGTAGGCAAAAGGTTTGAGATCCCCATATATAGTGACCTCCTCATTTTGATATGAGAACTTGATACATTGATGATATGTTAAGGCCATCGCTTTCATTCCGTGGATCCACAGACATCTCAGGAGGATGTTATATGGTAGGTCAAGGTCGAGGACCTAACAGGTGGTCTCCATAGTCGTCGGTCCCACTTGGATGGGGATTTTGATAGTGCCCTGAGACACCCTTTCTTGATCATCATACGCCCTTATTGTGATGCCTTTGTTCTTATTAATGGAATCCTCGGTGAATCCCAATTTATTTATGAGCTTTAGAGAACAAATGTTAAGGCCTGCACCTCCAGCCACCAGGACTCTTTTGACTTTCTTTTTATGGACCAGCACCTGAAGGTGAAGTGTGCGGTTATGAGATGGTTGCAGGGGGAAATCTTGGTCAGAGAATGTGAGGAGATTTGGGGTAACTATGTAACCAACCATGGCCTGAAACTGCTTCGTGTCAAGGGTGGTGAAGATGGTAGATGCAGCCAATGCTTCATCAAGGATCTTCCTATGAGTAGCAGAATTTTTCAATAGTTCCATGATAGAGATCTGGGCGGGGGTTCTCTTCAACTGGTCAATGACGTTGTAGTCATAAGGGACAGCCTTTGTGTTAGAAATGGGGGTCTTAGCTGGTGCCCCAGCAATGGTGACCTTCCCGCCTTGTGTGGTTACTCCACAATCATTGCTGGCTCCTTTGATGTTGATGACTGTAACCATTTCATCTACACATCTCACTATCTCCTCATACACTAGATTAGCACTAGCATATTTTTGTTTGCCTTTATTGTTCCCCTAATTGTTTCCTTGATTATGGTTTAGCATCAGATTTGTGTATATCTTTAGATCTTGGTTTTCGGTGGGTTGTTCAACATTGATAACCTTATCCTCAATGAGGTCTTGGATGATGTTCTTTAACCTCATGCAATTAGTAGTGGTATGTCCTTTGACTTTTTGAAAGTCACAAAGGAGGTTCTCATTATACCATGGCGGTTTGGTTATGGGCTCCGTATACTGCTCAGAGTTGGAGACTTTGATTAGGTTCTCTTTGACCAATTTTTTCATTATGGACTCAATCGGTTCTCCAATAGCTGTGAATTTCTACTTGGGAGGGTATTTTCCTTGGGGAGGTGGTCCTTGTTGATTACCCAAGTTATTGATCTGATTGGTGGGAAGTGGTTGTTTTTGTACCACCACTGCATTAGTCTGTGTATTGTTGCGGTTATGATTTTGTAGTTGGTGATGGGTTTGGATGTTTTGCTTGGGGGAACTGATGACCACTTTAGCATCGACCACATCATCGTTCATGATATTTTTGTTCCTCGACCATGTTCAAGGTTTATCATTATAGTTGTTCGACAGGTGGTTATCTTGTGGTGAAGTGAATGTTGATGCACCTCCTTGCACAGTAAGGGCCCTTTCGATGTTGAGCGCCTTTGGGATTAGTTGATCGTATGTCGTGATGCATTGTATTTTCAAGTAGAACGCCAAGTTTTCATCAAGATTGGATATTATCGTGCAAACTTGTTGTTCCTCTGGCATGGTCCACTTGCTTTGATTGGCCTTGGATTTCCATCTTTGCAAGAAGGATGTGAACAACTCTCCTTTTCTTTGTTTGAGCGATGATAGTTCTTCCAAACTAACACCTGCACCCATGTTGAAAGCATAATTGTTAAGGAAAGCTTCCATGATTTCCTCAAATGTTTTAATGCCCATTGGTAGGTGAGAAAACCATTACATGGCTGGACTAGTCAAGCTTCTGGGGAATATTTGCATTAGATACATGTCATCATATGCAACCTCCATGCAATGCACTTGAAATTCCCTAATGTGGTTTTTAGGGTTACCTATTCCGTTATAGTTATTAAACTTGGGGATCTCGAATCCCTTTGGGAATGGTACCATGTTGAGACTTCTATCAAAAGGATAAGGGCACAAGCTGCCTGGTGTTCTTGTCATTTTTCCTGCTTGTAAGTCCAACACTTGCTGCGAGAGCAGTTTGATTTGTGTTGCGACATCTTTGTTTGGATCGGGAGGTGGAATGAACATGTTTCTAGGTGTTTGATTGGTGGGAGGATTACTAGTGGGAGTTTGTTGCAAGCTTTGCTATGCACTCAAGGCTTGTTGGTATGCTTGCATTTGGGCCAACAATGCTTGTTTTTTGATCTTGTTGTTGTTGTTCCAACAACGCTTGTTGCTAGTCCATCTGTTGTTGTTCCCATGAGGCTTGTTGATCAAGCTGCTATTCTGCTAACAAATCTTGTTGTTGGTCTAGCTTTTGTTGCGCCAACAAAGCTTGTTGTTGGTTTAGCTGTTGTTGTGCCAATAAAGCTTGTTGTTTGGCTTGTTGTTGTGCCTGAAAATCTTTCAAGGCTTGCTTGTATGCTTGCAGTTGCGCTTGGTATTGTGCTTGAGCTTGTGCTTGTGCTTGTGCTTGAACTTGTGTTTGAGCTTGCTCTTGGGCTTGAGCTTGAGCTTGTGCTTGGGCTTGAGCTTGAGCTTGTGATTGGGCTTGCGCTTGTGCTTGTACTTGTGCTTGAGCCTGTTGCTTTTGTTTGAGTACCCTTTGTTGGTTGGCCTTTTGGATATTTTGGATTAGAATGGTGAATGAATCTGGCACGTTAGCTTTCGGTGGGATTGGTGGTGGGATGGGAATGGCGCCAACCATTCTGATAGGTGAGGGGGTTATGGTGGTGGTTGGGACCTGGGTTGTTGGAGGTGTGGTCAAGATGCTCAGTCCTTGAGAAGGTATGTTTTGAGGGATTTGAGGACTGACTACCGCATTGACTATGGTGGCTTGAGTGGTTATCGCTTGTTGTTGTGATGCTGCTGTTAAAAGGAGTGGACTAGATGTGATAGTCAAATTCCCTTGATTTGGGAAACTGGTGATCGCTAGCGGGGGAAAGCCCACCCCAAGAGATGTTACGGATGCGGTCGGTAGTGGTGGTGTATTCCCTTGGGAGAAAGATAATGAAAGTGGGTTGATGATTCCTGTTGTTCCAAACAAACTACCTTCCCCAGGTGATGGGGAAGTTTGTATGTTTAATGGATAAGTTGGTATTGCTCAAAACGAAGATGGACCCACATGATTGTGGAATTTGAGTGGGACATATGGATGTGATGGATTTACCAGGACAGGATTATCCAGTGTAGTGTTGACAACTGCTTTTTGATTGGTCACAAGGTGATGCTTTTGCAACTCTCAAAACATGGCACTCCCCTTGTTTAAATTCGGTGAGGTTGGTGTGATGGCCAAGGTGGTTTGAGATATTTCTTGATTGATATTTGATATGGGAGATGTGTTTGTGAGAGTCATGTCCATACTAGTACTTGCATCAAGGTCGGAAGGGAACTGGACCCCTCCTTTCACTAGCGTGTTTAAGTATTTGAACATGGCACTAACAATTTTGTGGTTCTCTATATTTTGAACCATTTTCATCATTTTCACTTGCGTCATCCCTATATCTTCGTTTGTGATGTCCTCTTCACTATTCTCCTCTTGAGGATTTTGTGATGGTAAAGGAGAGTTACTTGGGGGATTGCTTGATCCTGCAAGGTTTATTTCAGCGGTTACTTGACTCATGTCCATGGAAGTTGATATTTCACTGATATTTTCCTTCTTCTTGTATTGTGACCTTGTTTGAACCATGCAAAATAGGAATCGTTTGATTCTAATCTTTTAGTCTCCAAAGAGAAGAACTAGGGCAGTCAAAGATCAAAGAGGGTGGTAAAGATCAAATGAGTGAGTGAAACCTTTTGAAGAAGTTTTGAAGGGTTATGCTAAACTTCTTATGGCTTGGATTGATTTGTGATAGTTTGACTAAGTGTATCGAGCCAAACAAAATTGTAGTGAAGTTGTAGTCCCTAGGAAGTTGTGTTATCTTAGGGAAACTTGCACAAGTGGATGAATTGGCTAGGTGCGTTAAGCCAATCAAGGTGATTGTGAACTAGTAGACCTCAGGAAGTTGTGTTATCCTAGAGGTGAATTCATCCAAGACATTTGACTATTTTGGCTAGGTGTGTTAAGCCAAGATAGGGTGATGCTAGTTTAGCCCTTTAAGTTTAGCATGAGTGATTTTTCTAAATTTCTTAGAAATTTTGTTGATAGGATGAGATTTGATTTGATGGAAAGATGGATGAGGATGACGACTTTGATCCTAGACTTGAACCTAGACACAACTCTTTTTTACAAAACCTCGGTGTTCAAGAACACGCTAGACTTCCTATGGGAGGAAAGCAAATCTTTCAAAATTTATGGGATTCTGTTGGTAATAGAATGCATACAAAGTCAGATTATTCCTTGAAGCTTTTTTGTAGAAGTTATAAACCAACCTTTCTCTAAATTCAAAAAGTCTCTCAAGGTGCTCCTCACGAGCTTTCAAACTAAGTTTCTTGTTCTCTGGCTTTGGGACTTTGACTTTGCGGGAAATCATTTGAAGCAACACATATGAGGTTCAATTTGTCTTTTATCTTGGCTAAGTGAATTCATTTTTACCAAAAGCACTCACTTGATTATGTTTCAAACTATATGTCTAATTTCCTATTTTCTTTTTCATCCCACAAATTGCTTTATGTGGAAATCAAGGAAATTAGGGCAAAAGTTTCCTACGTTCAACCTTGTTAGAAACAAATGATGATGGAATCCAAACACTTAGAAACCTCTAAGGATAGAATCCCCAGGGAGAGCAAGAGTGCTTAAATTCATCAAAGGTATTTGTCTCTTCAAAGGGGTTTGAAATTTTGGAGGTCTTGTGAATTTTTGTTGTCAAATGTTTTTAGAGGACCAAGCAATGTATTCTTCACTTCCAAACACTTTTTTACAACCCTAGGATGATGAGGCAATATCTTGTTGGGTTCCCACTTGGACGAATCTAGCTGCACATATCTTGTGTGGATGGCTAAATACTCGACCACATCGGCTCCCCTCCACGACACACACTTCTCGGGTCAGCCAAGCATTAGTACCCATGAATCTCCCATGGCATACTTTCCATCTCTACAACAAGACTGCATGTATATGTGGGGTGGCTTCAGAGGACATGACCTCTTGCACCAACAAGATAGATAAGGTTTTGGCCTTTTTCTAAACAAAGGGTTCTAATGCGGGCATTCCGTTCATGGGGGATTATCCAACATCGATGAGAGTCCATTTCTGTCCATCTCGTTGGAATAATCATTGTCATTCTTGAACTTTCCTCAAGAATCCATACTTATATACCGGTTGGAAGTCACTTGGCTTTAGCGTGTTCCTAGTTGGGTCGTTCTCTTGGGTGATTATTTTTTCTCACAAGTTAGGCCCTCTAAGATAAACAAAAGTGAGTAAACATATTCGTATTTCGATCAACCTTTGTTTAGAAACAAAGGGAGAACACTTGCAATAAGTTTACTCACACTAGACAAGTTTTGTTCAATTTTAAAATGCCCAAATCGAAGTGTGGAGGCAATCTTTTATGCAACTTTGTATCACCAAAAAGACTTTTGATTCTCAAGATCGCTTTGAAGCATGAGAGAAGTGCATACGCCTTTTTAAATGACGCTACTTTGCAAAAATGATTGCAAGGCACAAAAACAAATATTCATTTTATGTCCCTCAAAGCAATAATGAGTTCTTTTTAAGCACCAAAAGAAATGTGAGATTGCCTTGTTCAATTTTTATCCTTTAAAAAAAATCTAGTATGTTTGTCTAAGATTCTTTTTAGCCCCTTGGCAACTTTTTGAAAATAAATTTTGATTGTTTATTTTAGGACCCAAAAGAAATTTAGTGTTCCTAAGGCCAATGAAATCAACAAATTTCTTTTAAACAAAAATCTACAAGATTTTTAAAGAGTGTTGAAGAACACTTGAGTGTTTAGAAAAACTTTTTTTCATGATGAGTATGAGGTCATGATGAACTTCCAACTTGCAAAATGACAGAAAACCAGAGATTAAAAGGTAGCAAACAAGGTCAAAGATTAAAAAATTCAAAATCTAAAAGGCACATGTCAATTTAAAACTTCACTATTTGGTCGTGGCTCTGTTTGTGAAAAGCGGCACTATATAGCGCTGCGCGGTTGACTGTGCGCGGCGCTCTGCAGAAACAGAGAGTGAAAAAGTTATGCAGTTTGGGTATGTGGTGGAGTTTGAAAGCGGCCCTATTTACAATTTCAAATTTTTTGGGTAGGAAAGTAGGCATAGTGAAGTTTGGAGAAAGCGCAGCGCGATATGGCGGCGCGGTACCGGAAGCGGTGCAATATGGCATCACAGAGAGGAAAGCGGTGGAGTTAGCGAGTTTGAAAAATGTCCAATCGGAAGAGAAGAGCGGTCAAGTTTGGAGTTATGCGTGGTTCAGTATGGTGCCACTTTCCTGAAAGCAGCGAAGTATTGCACCGCACCTCTAAAAGCGGCTCGATATGGAGTTGTGCGGGTATTTGCTTGTGACCTGCAAGAAAAAGAAAATGCAGACAATTTTGAAAACTTGATTGATTCCTTGATTCTGCTCTCCTTCTAGCAAAAAAGTGTGAACCCCTAAACCTACAAATGCACAAAGACAACAAACATGGTTAGATGTTAGATCAAAATATATACAAGAGTGAGAGATTCCCCATGAAATCCACCTATTTAAACTACAATTAGCAAATGAAGAACAACCCAAATAACATGAAAAGGAATCCTAATTTATCCAATAGATTGATGATCCCATGGTAGAATTGGTGCCAATGAAGTGTTGCAATTGGCCCTTTCCCAATTCCTAGGTTGCAATGAAGATGATATAGAAATGGTCAAATCTCCAAAGAGATTTGAGCATAACCTTGGTACAAATGTGAAAATGGTGAATGCTTGGATGAAATGAGCAAAATTAGTTCTCAATTGGGAAGAGTAACTTTGTATGGAGATTGTGGATGGGTAATGGGGAGAGAAGTCTACAATTTATAACTTTCAATTTGGAAGAGAAAGTGAGGTTTGGGCAATGTGGGACTAACCTTTAATCCAATGGTTGACTGCCACTTCTCACCATGTGAATGGCTAATGTTTGTGGAAGTTTTGATTAAAGTGCCCATAAATGCATTTGATTTGAATTTGAATTAGTGAGATGACTTGTTGAAGAGGGAAGGGAAATGAAGTTAATGTCACTTGGGTCAAGGTCAAGGACATGTAAGAGGCCTTAATGCTTTGTTGGAAGGACCAAGCCCACTTGGCCTTTTTTGAATTCAAATGGGGGAATATTCCCTTTTGATACTCTGTGAAGGAAAATAGAGAATTTAATAAATCAAAGTAATTGATTTATTGTGCAACTTGCATTATCTAGAGGATTTTAATGAAATAAATTAACTTAATCAAGGCTTTGATTAATTTAATGAAGAATTAGATGATGTGACAATTTAGACTTAGATTTATGAATTGATTTAAGTCAAGAATTGAGAGGAAAAGATTAATTAAATAAATTTTTTGATTTATTTAACCAAGAGGGAATATGTTAGATTAAATCAAATAAGGTTTAATTTATTAAATTTAATAAGAGGACTTTAGAGATTTTAATCAAATAAAATAATTTATTTAATTAAATAGGGATGTAAGATTGATTATATTAAATTGATTAATTTAATCACTAGAAGAAGAAGACTTAATCAGATGAATAATGATTCATTGGATTAAGAGACAAAATATTTTCTAAAGTGTTGAAGGTGTGATTCAGGAATAAATGATGTTAGTAATTAGGATCAAGTGTGTCGAAGTAAAAATGTACATTTTCCATGTCTACAAAAAATATGGAACATCCTTTCCTATGTGCTTTCTTTAGCTGCATGGCTGAGATATGTCTCAACTCAAGAGGCTCTTGAGATCCAAAAATCTGAACTGGATGTCCAAAATCATCCAAACAACTCACAATCTTATCCTCGTAGTTCACTATAGCTTTATGCCCAATTAACGAATTGATCCCTAGGATCACATCATATGACACCAACAGTGCTACATATAGGTTAACTTGGGTTTGGAAATTAGGTAGCTCTAAATCATTGTGGGATAGACATGAATCTACCCTCTTGTCTACTTCATTTTCATATTGAACCATCCATGCATGTGAGATACAACCAGGTCTAATAGGTAACTTAACAACTACTCTAGGATCAATAAAGCATTCAATAGCTCCTGTATCTATCAAAATGGAAACTGATTGACCAAAAAGCTTACCCGTCATCTGAATAGGTGAAGCCTAAAAATCTACTTGAAGGTTGTCAACCACTGCATGAATCTGGTGCTGTGGTGCTCGTTGATCATTTCCTCCTTGTTGACCTCCTATAAATTGTGGGCAATTGGAGGCATAGTGATCTCCTCCACAATTGTAACATGCACCTTGTGGCCCTGGGTGACCACTTGCCCTGTTTTGGTATTAGAGAAGTTGGTGTTATTATTATTCACTTTCTTATTTCCACCATAGTTTCCTTCTCCTTTTTCCTAAGAGTTTTTTCCTCTCTTTAGGTTCCTTATCTACTAATTGTTGTTACCCCTCTGGTTATTACTATTTTGGAACTTCCTGTTTCTAAATCCATATTTAGAATTCACATTCTTTCTGTAGTTTGCTACCTGTCGCAACTCATGTTCCTGTTTTATGGCCTTGTCAAAGACCTCATCCATAGTTAGTGGTTTATGAATATCCACATGAGCTCCTATCTGTGGCCTCAATCCTTGGATGAATTTTTGAATATGGAACCACTCATCCATCTGATACTGTGGTACGTACTTCAGGAGATTAGTGAATCTCTCCCAGTACTGAGTAACTGTCAAACCACCCTATGTTAGATTGTAAAACTCTATCATTTTTCTATCAAAGAATAGCTTTGGAAGCCATCTCTTCTTGAAAAGTTGCAAAAATACTTCTCAAGTAGTCCCACCTGGTAGTAGCTTCTTCTTAGTTTTCTCATTATCCCACCAAGTAGCAGCTTCTCCAGTAAGTTGATATGCAACCCAAACTGCCTTGGTCTCATTAGACATATTCCTGAGCTCAAAATACTTTTCCATTTCAATTACCCAGGCTTCAGCTCGATCACCGATGGTCTTACCATCAAACTTGGGTGGGGCTACCCTTTTCAAGTCTTTTCCCAACTCCCCTTCAATCCTAGCGTGAGGATTTAGTGGTTCTTAAACCCTTGGATTTTCATTGGTGGGTTGCTCTTGATTTTGGGAAACTTCGTTCCAAAAGTTATGTCCTTCTCTCACTCCCTGAACTTCTTGTTCAAGATTATCCATTCTGCTACCTTGCTGATTCAAAAGATTGAGAATTTGATCCAACCTATCATTCTCATTACTTGCAACAGCTCCTTTTCCTCTTGAACCCATTATGTATCAACAATTCTTGCATCAAGGAATGTTTCTTTAGCATAATGGACAAACACCCTAGTGTTCAAACCTAGGGCTCTGATACCAAATGTAAAGAGAAAAACTCTTTAATTCCAAACAATCAAAAATTCCTTAAATAAATTCATTTATATTCCATGAAATATCATAGCTCCATTCAATTAAATTTGTTTACTCCAAAAGATTCCAAACATCGACTTAAAGTCTTCAATAAGATTCACAATACTTCCAATTGATTTCATAAACGTGTCATCTTACACGACATTTATAAAACAAAAACATTGTAAAATAAATTTACAATTCAAGACTTAGGTATTTTGTCACCTTAAGTTCTACAATGATCATACAAGAAATAAATATAATAGATATATCAAGAAATCTTCATTTGATCTTCAATCCAATTTGTTATCTTCAAATATGAAGATGAGAACAAGGCTCAGGTGCTTTTTCCACCCAACCTCAAAGCTTACACTTCTCCGAAATTCCTTAATCATTCAAAGAATACCCAACCCTGCACGAATCACTTAGCAAAAAGAAGTCGACAAGCAAGATGGAATCTGATGCATGCCTAGTATAACTATTAAAACCACAAGCTTTTTCATTTTTCTCATTCATTTAAGAAACAAGCAACTTTGATACTAGGATATGGTAGAGAGTTATATATATCCCATCTATTTCAATGGTTCTTAAGTTACTTGGCCAAGTAAAATGTCATGCACGACAAATAATAGTAGTTTTTGAAAAGAAAAACTAGGCTCTCTGAAAACCCATATTCAGCACCTGTCCTAGAAGGTAAATTTCCAACACATGTCATGCACATTCAATTATCAAGCATGAATAGTTCCATTCAAAATTAAAATTATCTTTCATAAACATCTTAACTGCACTTTTATTTTCAAGCAAACATGGTTTTAATACAATAATCTCCCAGATTTAAATCGTAAATAACATTATGTTCATATTCAAATTAAATAACAGAAGATGTAACAAATGTATGTAGCTAATCATATTTAAAACAATACTAAATGAGCACACATTCTTTCAGTTCATTTACTCATGAAATTAAACTACACTTCAATATAGTCTTTTTCTAATTCATTTCATTTCGAAGTAATTCTATTTTTATTTTGACTTTCTTTCTTTTCTGGTTTTCATATTTCCCTAAAATATTAACTGTTCTAAAACATAAAACCTCATCTTTACTTTTGTTTCGTAGAAATTTAGTATTAATCCTAAAGAATTACCAATTTCCACTCTTACTTTTCAAGTATATTTAAATACATAGAATTATTTGTATCTTATTAGTTTAAATTTTTATTTAAACCAAAAACATTCAACTGTATAATTTTGTAGAAGTTTAGCTATCTTTTATGTTCTTTTCTTTGAAAATTTTATCTCTCTAATAGGTATAGTTTTACACAATTTAGATTTTTCTTCTGAAAGTTTCCTAAATCTCAAACTTTAAGATTTTTGTGTGAATCTTTACTAAATACTGAAATAAATCTTAAACATATAGTTTTTTGTGCATATCTTTTTATATACTAAAACAAAATTCTCTAAATAAAGAAATCTACTGTCTCTTAATAGTTTTTTGTTCGAGTTTGTTCTTTATCTCCATAAAAATATAGTTTGGTGCATAAACTTTCTTCTCAATTTGATAAAAACAGTAATATGTTTTCATTTGTTAAATTATATGAGCAAAAGAAAATAGTAACTAAAACTTTGTAAGATTGAGAGTTTGGTAATTGTAATTTTCATCGAATCTACTTGTCAATCTCCTGTAGCTGTGTGTTTTCCTAAATCTAGAGATGAATGTTTGTTCTTTTGTTCCTTCTATGAGTATATTTCCTGTAGGTTGCTCTTTGTGCTCTGAATGTCTTTCTCTTTCCCTTTGTCTACTTTCCTCGTGTTGTTCCTATGGTCTTTTATTTCTTTTTTCTTCCTCACCCTTCCTTTGATTCTCTGTCAACCTCTTGTATTCTTCTTTTTCCTTACTTTTGGTCTATCCTCCCTATTGCTGCACCTTCTCCTTTTCTCATATGTGCATGTGTTAAGAAGATATTTTATTCTTCCTAAATTCTCTACTCCCTATCACGCATGAGGAAGAGTTCTCTTCCTATACTTGTGCCCTCTTCCTATGCTTCCGCATCCATATGATGGAGAGTTATTTTTTTGTTCTCCAATTCACTCCCTCCTTCTAGCCGTGCCTTCCCTCTTCTTCTCCCATGTGCATGAAGGGTATGTTGATATATCGTTGATCCTCCAAATCCCTCTCCCTAACACTTGCACATGAGTTATGTCACATTGAAACAAAACAACTCCCTTTTTCAATTGGATTTTCTTCCTCTAATTCATGCGAATGGTGAAGTTTTCAAGAAAATTAAATCCACTTTTCATGCCAAATTCGCAATAGTGATGGCCAGAACTCCAAGTTCTATCATTGATTGCATGCAAAATTAATTGAGAATAGATCGTTTACTAATTCTTTTCTACTATTTTCAATTCAATCCATTTTAAAACGTATTTCATCTATTTCTTATTGTTTTAAATAACCTAATTGAATATATATAATTATTTAAACATATATTTCTACTCTCATTTTAAATATGTTTTTCCACACAATAACATAATATACTCAATTTGACTAAAATTTTCTTAAATATTCAATCTTTCCATTTTAAAACAAATATATTCCTTTTCACATACATTTGAGCAATAAGATAAACTTATTAAAAATTTCCAAATAATAATCATCACGAAAACACATTAATAACTAGGTGGTGTGTGAGATTCCATCATCCTTATTAACTCCTAATGGCTAAAACGACTCTACCTAATCAATGTTTTTGCCTTCATTCTCGTTCACCTATTCCTGCATTCACTTGCACTCAAATTCTCATCAGCAATGACAATCCCTGAATTTCATAATAATGAATTTCAAATCATTTCATTGGCATTTAATTTTCAATTTTAATTTAAATTTAAATAATCATCTAACATAAACATGCAAATTTCATGATTAATAATTGCAATTAAATAATTGATAAAATCAGTATGTGACAATTAATGAAAGCGGTCCTAGAGATGTATTCCTGATTGGATGAACTTCATTATCAAGCTCGTGTTCCTCTCTCTTTTCTATCTTATTCTCCTTTTCTCTCCCATGTTTCATTATTTATTTGTTTTCTAATTACAACACTGTAGTAATTAGTTAATTTCATTAAGTTATAGAAATGTGAATGTAGTTTTTAATTTCAATGGTTAAACAACATAGTCATGCAATTCTCTTGGATTGAGATTAACTATAATTTAAGTTAATTTGTAAGTTAATTGTAAACCTCTAATTATAGATCACTTGAACACACTATTTAATCAACTCACAATAAACAAGAAATCATGAATCAACATCCTAAATAAACATCACTTCCACTTTTTTTTATTTTACTCATCCTAACTTAATTAATTTAATTCTATTGATAGGTCATCTACAACAAATAATTACATCCCTATAGTATTTTCAAAATAGTCATCCCTATCAAGAACATATGAAACCTTAATATGAAAATTACAACTTACTATAATATAATAATGATATTCTAAATAAGTAACTACGTAATGAAGTTACAATAGGTCATGAAGAAAACAACATACAATAGTTGACATAAGATAATCTACTCCAAATCATTAATTCTCTAAATATTGGTAAATCAATATTCCCTTATGGACTGCCCTCACATAACATTAACTTCCTTTCTCTTTCTTATGATTAAAGGATTCTAATTTGAATAAAACATCCATGTGATTGATAACAAGATAACTTTTTCCTAAATGATTTGAAATGTAAATCAAGTGTCTTTAATAACTAAAACCCATCAATATTTATAAAATTAATAAACCTATTCCAACAATAATCCTTCGAATTGAAAAATCCCTATTAAGTAACCTTCTTTTATTCTTCCTACCATTATTTTTCTAATACTTGTAATATAAAATTTATACCCATCCTTTAATAATTATTCTAAATTTAAATTTTATTGCTTTACTCTATTAACTACGTATATTTAAAAGAAACCACCTTAATATTTAATCTAAAAACACATTTATTCAAAATTCTAAATAAAGAAACTATCAATTTACTTATCTATAAACACACAAATCTGCATATATAAAAGAAACTAAAACTATACTTCCAAAGTAAATAAGGAATAGCAAATGCCTGCAAAGAATAAAGCTATCGAAACGAAACATAAGGCATAGAATAAACACATTACACATTAATGAATATAATAACCGTAATGCATAAATAGCGAACCTACAAGGGAAAAGCACATTTCTTAGCATCTAATCTATGCCATGAACGAGGTTAGATCACCACTTAAAGGATTGAAGACATGGTAGACTGAACTCAGATAGTAGTTATAGATATTAAACTTGAGCACTATTCAATCTAACTAAGATCGTCAACAATTAAATTCCAAATATGGAACGGTAGATACCGTTGGCTTAGTGAAATATACAAAGGAGTCCTTAAATTTGATTTTACAGTTTTGATGAAGATAAATACATTCCCTCAAGCATCAAAATAATTGGAAATTAAATGAGAGATAGTAATCAAAACCGACAACCAATGCTAGAACAATTGAATCTATCACTAATAGGTGGGTAAATTTTCTCGGCAACAAAAGACAACTGGTATTTTTAGATTCAAGGCTTTTACTTAATGCACTATAGAGCTGTTAAGAGCCTTCGAGTACATTCTGGTTGCCACACTGCATCTATATTTCATCCCCAATATTGTTGCAAGAGAGTTTGTTCTGAGAGATGTGGACCATTTCCATCATTTTAGACAGATACAATATACATCTGGCAGATATTAGTGATGCTAATGAAACAATTAGAAAAAGAATCGGCTCGTACCAAATCGATGTAGGCTTGGAGGTATGCATGTAAAGTGTTTTCAAGGGAAAGGTACACGAAATCTTTGTCTTCATGCCCAGAAGTACCCACAGCTGAACATGTTAACTCTGCCTAACTAAATTGGCAAAGTGCACGAACTAATTGACAGATTGCTTCAGTGATAATTGATGATGAGAGTTAATTTCAAAACATCACATAAATTCTATAAAATCCCAACTATTAGATATTGAGGGTGTATAGTTTTTTGCATGAATGCAGTTTTGGATATTGAATAAATGCTTGATAAGATGCCTCAAGGATTTCATGGTAACAACGTGACCACAACTAACTATGCCATTCATTCCAACGATACAATCATTGCATGTTTTCAGAGGGTGGTATCTATTACCAGACATACAACCAGACTTCAAGAAGCATTGGACATTAAAATGTGGGAACAAGATCAAGGAAATAAAAGTACAAGATATTGTGAAAGAGACAAATCATAACGAAAAGCAAGGAAAAGTTAGGAGTAAAGAATTGTTGCAAAAGATATAGACCAATATACTACTTCTAGTGATCATAATTGTTAAAGAGAGAAATTTGCATTCTAAAGGATTTTACAGATCTTTACCTAAATAAAAAACATTCCATAGTCCAACTATGACCATCTCCCAATTGACAAAAATCACCCAATGGTAGCGATCACTCAAAAAATATGTTACAGAGTGAAAATAACTCTTACCTCTCTATATCGCATGATGCCTTATTCCATAAGGGACTCCTCCCAACAAGTTTCGTCCAGGCTGAAGATTGACCGAAAATCACCATCCAAGGCAAGTGAACCATCAATCCTAAGGAGAAAGAGGTGCCCAAAAATGCACAAATGGAGAAATTATTCAAGAAAAATAGAGTTGATTCCCCACCTGGATGCTACATCCTCCATTAATTGAGAAAGATGAATCCTTGTCTTCAAAACTCCCGCTCAGCTTAGATCTTCTTCCCACTTCAAAAAAAACTCTTAATCCAAAACCTCTATTTGATAATATTGTTGTAGACAAAAATCTTCTTTTTTTCAAAACAAAAATAGATCCTCCCCCTCTATTTCGAAAACCCACCTTATTAAAAATCGAGAAAGACATTCACTTTTTGAAAGCAAAAATCAAGCAATAATTTTACTTAATAAGACAAGTTTCTATTTCGCAACCAATTCAGAGCCATGCATGAGCTCGAACTCACTTTTTCTATCTTTTTAATTGCTTTTCTTTCTTATCATTTATCTTGATTCATAATTAATACTAATTTTAATATTTTATTTTCTTTTAATATTTCCCCACTAAATAATAATTTACTTTTATATTTAATTATGAAAGCACTTGTAATGTAATCATTTAGTTTAATAATTAATCATTTAAATGCACATTTACATTTTTTTCTCATAACATAATTTACCTAATAACAATCTACTTAATTCTATAGCAAACAAAAAATTTAGTAAACAATTAATTTTAACACTATGTATCAAAAGACTCACCCAAACAAACTTAATGAAACATGAAGAAAGGACGAAACATAGAGGGGCACTACATTTCATCTCTTGTGAGCACTCGCCTTGCAGTGATCAAACATAGGAGGCTCAAAAAAATGTGTCATATGCTTTATCCTTCGATCTCCTTTGCAATGGTTGTAGTCTTCTTTCTGTGATGTTCCTTGTGTTTTTTAAACCTGTTAAATTTCTAGTAATTTCTCATTTAATCTAGTAGCTTATTGATCCCTATCAGTGAATATTTCTTCAATCTATTTTAATAAAAAAATTGTTGTGAATTCTTCCAAACCACTACGTGACATAATCACAATGATTCTACTTTGTAAAAAATTATGATTAAACAATGTTCAATAGGCGGCTTCTATCTTGAATAATCAAGAAAATTGAGAGTGGGGTGAATTGGTTATAGAAAATTAAAACATCAAAATGCTCAATAGTAATTAGATCCACAAACATTCATTAAGAGCTTATTTGTTAAAGTGATTAATCATGAAATGTAGATAACAAAAACTGAAATAACAACACCATACAATAGAGAACACCAAATTTATGTGGAAACCCCAATGAGGGAAAAACCATGGTGAGGATTAGCTCACAATATAAGTAATTGTAGAATCGGTACAAGGGCTAACAACCAGAATAGGACACATTGTCGAAAAAGGCTCACAACAAGAGCTCACTACAATAAAAGGAAATAAAGAAGTGTAGTATGAAAAAAGTATCATTTTTCCTTGATTTGGGAATAATTTTCATTGAATTAACCTAATTTTACCTAGGTTTAATGTTGTAATGTGTTGTAACATATTCACATTGTTTTTGGGCCCTCTTTCAATAAAATAAACTTAATGTGTACATTATTTAAGTGTTGTAAAGTGTTTTAACACACTTTCACATTTATCTAGGGTCCTCTTAATTAATTGTGGTTAAATGGAGTTAATTAGCCCCTTTAATTCAAATTTAAGCCTTATTTATGACACCTCTTGAAGATCTATCTTGAAACCCATAATTCAAATTGTGTAACATTTAATTGGGAAAAAACAAGGTCCTAGGAATTGGTGCTAGAACCCACTCACCCTAGGTGGTGAATGGGTCCTCCCTCTATAGGACCCAACTTTATCAATAGATTCTACATGGGTTTTTAGTGATCTTTCATTCCCTGGAGAAACGGTCCTCAAAAACAATGCCAAGACCCATTTACCATAGGTGGAAAATGACTCCTCCCTTAATGAGTACACCCCATTTTTGAGTTTCATTGTGGAAGTCCAATCTAGTAATGTTTATCTCCAAATATGGTGTCAGCTTGAATTATTTGAATTTTGGAGTTAATCTCCTAATTTAGTATAAATATGGGGTTAATTCACATAGTTTCGTCCTAGATTTTCATGAGCACTCAAAAGTACATTCACAAGGGAATTATAGAGCATCACAAGATAATTTTCAAAATAATTTTAAGGTAGATTATTAAGAGTTTATTACTGCAAAGATCATATCATCATGACAAGGGTTTAGTGCATTCATGCATGTTGTTGAGCTAATATAGTTGATGTAGCATTGAAGATCTATAGCAAGCATTGTTTATATCATATTCAAGGATCAAGATCTACATTCTTCATGGCCACATGATACTAGTTTGTAGATTTTCATTCCAAGACATCTTATAAGGTATTTACATTGTATAATTTCATGTTTCATGCTTCAATTACGTTATTTCATCGTTTGGTTGAATTACCTACAAGGGGTTTGACTTAGGAAAACCCCTATTCACTAACAATCAACATGTTTTTCTTCCCTTGAATGTGTTTGCGCATTTACAAATTAAAGATCAAGTGGAGAAGAAGTTTGGAGCAAGATTACAAAAGTTGTCAAGTCACAAAGTTGACCTTCAAAGTGCAAGAAAAAAGAATTGAAGCTTCATAAATAAGTGAAGGTTTTTGGGAGTGGACAACTGAGAATATGAAGAGTGTAGTTATCAAGGCAAATAACCCAAATCTTAGTTTTATAAACCCTAACAAGGACCCATTCACCACTAAAGGCAAAGGAATCTTTTGTGCCCTAAAAATAGGCTTCTTGCAGCAAGGTACACTGTAGTGACCCTCCTGGTGACACACTTATTTTAGCTATTTTGCGACATAGTTGGTAGATAGGCCTTTGATACTATGTTATTTCCATGTTTTATGTCATGATTTACAAGACTGGTTGTGAAAATCATTTGATGATATGCTTTATTATTTGATGTGATGTTGAAATTTATGAGAAGGCATTTAATGATGATTAGATATACTATTATCTTTTATTCATGATGATGTTATATTAGTTAGATGTTTACTTTAGTCAGTGAAGAAGATGATTTAGCAGTACTCATTAGTGAGTGCCCTGCTATGTCACGACTCTTCTTCATGTTATGCTTTCATATTTTACATGTTAGATTAATCGTGCAGTGTTACACAACTTTAAGGTACAGGCATCGACTCCACCTGCTTGTTAGGTCTAAGTGTTCCATGACCCAATGGAATCATCAATGGGAGATAGACTTGTCCTTTGTCCCTAGCCTTCGTTATGAAAATAATGAGTATTTGTCGTTACCCTCTTGTTGTGTCACTTGTTCGTCGTGTGCTTGCAGTCGTTTGTTAATGTTGGAGTCAGTAATGCATTTATTATGTTAATTTAGATTAATTTAATGTTTTAATTAATATTGATGTTGCTTTATATGATTTAATGATACAATTAAATTAAAAAAGCTATTTTTAGTTTATTAAGTGATTAAATTAAAATATTAAATTGTCTTGTTTTGAAAAGAGCATTTAATTGTTAAATTGATTTTATTAATCAATTTGATGTTTTCGAAAATGGAACTTTGAGTTGTGATCTTGAGTTTAAAGCATGCGTTGCATGCTGAAACTAAAGGTTGAAATTTGGGAATATTTATAAAAAGATATAATCTGGAAAACACATGTTTTTTGGAAGGAAAAGACAATATTTGGTTTTCGAACATTAGAAAAGAAAAGAAAAAATTGTTTTCAAAAGTAATTTTTCTGAAGTTTTGGGTTTGGAGGAACTAATCATAGAAGCTGCAATTTGTGATAAAGATGGTGTGCTGAACATGGAAAGAAAAAGTTTGATTCTGTGGGGTTTTTCCATGTTCATCCTCTGTTTTCAAGGAAACGTTTTCAGGTTTTTATCTTCATTAAATTTCAAAGTATATTGGTGATGAACATGTAAATCTGCTGTGAAGATTTCATCTTTGATCCCTGTTACATCATAGAAAAATGGAATATGTTAGTTTCTGAATGTTTGCAATTATAGCACGATTGATTGAGAATGAAAATAATTTTATATAATTGATTATGTTTACAAAATAATATAGAGGAAAAACATTGTTAATTTTATTACAGAAAGTTAGAATTGCTAGTGATATCTGATTCATTGAAATGTTGAATCCCTTCTTTCTGGTTGTTAAAGCTTCATTCTTCGAGAATTCTGCATGCATGTAAATATGTTGCTCTGTCACTGTTTTGTGAATGGAATGTAATGATAGATATCAGATCTGCCTTCTTATTGGATTCACCTCTCCCTGTGAATGAGAGAACAGTTTGCATGCGTCGGATTTTTTCCCTTTTATCATCATCTTCTTTTGTTGGTTGGTTGTAAGTTTTTTACTGTAATAGTTTGATTCCTGTATGTTGATCACAGATATGGTTGGGAGATTCTTATTCTCTTTCTCAGCGGTTTATCGGAGATTCTTATTCTCTTTCTCAGTGGTTTATCGATCTCCACTGTAGATGTTTCATACTGGCAGCAAATGGAGTTCATGTCTTTGTTATTGATGGCATGCAACATGCATTCTTAGTTGCTCATGCCGCCCTTTTTGCTTCTAGAAACATGTAATCTAATGAGATCAAATCATGATCTGAACGAGCCTTGCTTTAGCTTATTTTGTGGTACTATTTCTTACGGTTCTGGAGAGCAGTAGGTTTGAAGTAGATTTCTTAGAATTCGTAGACCATTCCCTCTCTAAGTTGTCTTTGCTATGAATCAGTCTTTTTCACTCTATATATTCACGGTTTCTCTATCAGTTTTTCCTTTTGGAACAAAATCATCTTATTGGTCTCTTGAATCTGAAGGTCATCCCATGTCTATGTTTGCATTTTCTATGTTACAGTTTATTTCTCTTTGAACGCATTCGTGGTTCGTCTAGGATGTTGCTTTTGCTGAGATACAGTTATTCCTCTTGTATGCGTACGTGGCTCCTCATTTAGCTTTGTCTTTGTGCTAAGATACTTTGATTTCTTTCTGACAGCATGCGCGGCTCTCCCATTAGCTTTTCCTTTTTAGACAAATTCATTTTCTATTCATCTAGGAAGAATATCAATTACATGTCTTTTGAAACATTTTAGCATGTGTTTGTTCACGGACTGTTTGTAGGAATTTACGAGCTCTTTCAAATATCCATCTGTGTCTTTTGATCCATGTGCTCACTTTGAAACTCTCCTCGGCCTGTTAACTTCATGTTGATATTATCGTCTCCGTCAATGATCTATATTTCTCTTTCTTGTGTTGTATTTAGGTTCTTTCATGCTCCTTACCATTGTGTTAGAGAGGTCGTTATCATACCTGAAATGATGATTCAGAGACTTTACCAGTCGAAAACATGATTGTTTAGTCATTTTGGGGTCGGCTGCGTACTTTTGGTGGAGCCGAGTTTCACCCTGCTCTATTTTCGTTTGGTAATTAATTCTGCATGTGGAGCTATCGACGATAATAAAAGAGCTAACGTCGAGTTCTTGACTCCACTCCACAGAAATGGTTGAATGACCTTTGCAACCATTGACGTTAAGTCTAACGTGTAGTTACTTCGACGGTATCGGCTGATTTGGAGTCGTTCGATTACTAGGTCAGACTTAGGTGAAGGTCGATGTAGGTTTCTTTCTTGAAATTCGACACCTAGAATATATGGTAAGGCTCTAAATATATATATCTTCCTTTATTGTTGTTGAGGAAATTAAACATTATAAGTAATGGTTACTTTAAAGTAAACTCTTATTAAATATAACGTGTCTATAAATATAGATAAGGAGGTAGTTGCATAAATTAGAATATAATTACTACTTTAATAAGATTTGTATATGGAAATTTTAATGTGAAGGTCAATGCATATCTAAGGAGAATTCGATTAAAATTTTATTGAGTATGTTAATATATATATCTTTTCATTTAGAGTTAAATATAATTTTATTAGTATTGTTGTTCATTTAGGATTTACTTATTAGTTATAGTTAGTGAATATGATGAATGCGTTCCTTTTCAACGATAAAATGGTAAAGGATAATTGATATGTTGAATTATTTTAATAAATGTTTAGAGATGATTCTTTCAGTTTTGATTTGTTCTTTTAATGATCAACTATATTAAGTTCGAATAAAAGATGTTAATAGATGTTTATTCATATTCTTAAACTAATATATTATAAGTATTTAAGAATGTATACATGCTTAGAGCTAAAATATAATTTTCAATAATATTAAGTTATTATCATTAGCATCTCTTGTAATATAAGTTGGTTTATTGAATTAAATGGTAGTGGTTAGAATGTAAGATAGATCTTTAATGTTTATGGTTATATAAGCTTGGCCATGCATGAATGTGGTACCTTTGGAGATACTTTGTGTTAGTGTATTATTCTGATGACATCTGGATCTTTGTATAGAGAAGTTTTATCTTGCATGCATGGGGATTAAATGTTTGTCAGTTTGAGAATTTGTACCTAGGAGGAGTGGCTTCCGTTAGGGGCCGGACTGGGAGTGGTTGCATGGGTAACCTCTCAGAAGTATTCATTACAGTAATGAGACTCTTTTCCTTGTTCTTCTGGTAGGTCGCTTGTGTAAGGTCATCTATGTTTATACCTTTGCTACTAGGAGTATGTTTGTTGTCATGTGGATTTATTTTCTTTTTGATGTCATGATTGTCAACCTGGTGTTGTATGTTGTCTCTTTTGTTGCCTGTTCGACTTGAGGACCTATTCTATCTCCTAGCACAGGGGGTGGGCTTTTGAGTTCCACAAGGTTGGGAGGAACATGCCACATTCTCCATTGGGTCCCCTATAGGTGATATCATTTGTGTCATGATTTATCTTGATAGGATCCTAAATGCACATCATTCATGGAGTTGGTCATCGGACGAGTTCGTGGTCGACATCAGCTCGTGATCTTATTCTTTATTGTACTCACTATTGAGGTTCTATTATATTATTCATTGAAGTATTGGGATTGGTCACAATCCCGTTTATTGTATACAACTTGTAACATAACTATTGGTGTATGGAATATGTATATGACTATCTTGATTGAGTTATTTGGACTTAGATGTGCTGTGTTTATTATTTACTTTAGTAGCGTTGTTGTGGAACCCTAGAGCATTTATGCTAGGTTGTTATTACTTATTGATATTAAATGTTTTAAAAAAAATTATTCAGATAATTAGTGTAACGTTTCCTGGGTTCCATGGCGAGGCATTACATACACACCTCTTTGAGCTCTAAAAACTCCCATAATAGTTTCTATAATAGTTTGGGTCAATTTATGATTGTTATTTATATCCTTTTTCCCTCACAATTGTATAAATTATAGTAATTTTGGTGGTTTATCTTGGCATTGATAAGCCCTACTTTCCCATCTTATCATTTTTGGTGAACCCAACATATTAAACATTGCAATATTCTAATTTTTGAATTTTTTTCATCATAGGTTAGGTCTTGCATTCACTTTCATCTCATTTTCATTGAATTAAGATCTTATTTAGGTTTTTTTGAATTGCATTCACAATCACATCTGATTTAGGGTTTAAATGTTTTGTATCTCTCTAAATCTGAAAAAATACAAAAATAAACTAGTCATTGTACATATCATTTAGATCTCATTTGTTTGCATTTGAAAATTAAAAAAAAATTGAATTTCAAGATAGGTCCTTGCATTCATCTTTTCATTGCATTTTAGGAAAATCTGAAACTAAAACTCACTACCTCAAACCTAGGATTGAAAGACATTACTAGAAGCTTGTAAATCATTAAAAAATGGTTTAAAAATACCTAAGCATGACCCATTAACCCTTACTGGAAAATGAGTCCTTGATCAGGTCAAAGATAAACCTTCTAGCATTTGAAAAAACATTAAAAATAATCATAAAATCCATGAAAACATCTTTAAAAAACTTAATTAGGACCGATTTTCCCTTATTGGTGAATGAGACCCTCTTAGCTATATATTTCCATTTTCTAGAAAATAAAATCTCAGTTTTAGGCTTCTACTTGCTGCTGTTACTTTCCCGTTCCAGTCTCTTGACCTATTGTTTCATCAAATTGATTGCATTTAGCTTAAATTTCTTCATTTTAGTGCATTTCTAAAATTCAACAATTGCATTCAAACATTTCATTTCCATCTTATTATATTGTGTAATCAATAAATTGCATTGCTTAGAATCTAAAAATTCTATCTTATTCTAGGTTGTTGGATTACCTCTTTGCCATTTTAGGGTTTCCACACTAGGTTTGTAAAACTTGCATGAGCTTTAAAATATTTCGTCGTATTGAAAATAATATTATAAGACATAATTCGAGTATTAGGTCAACTTGCAATATCTCACTCTCTGTGGATCTTGGGTTTTTTGAATCTCTTTTTGATACTATTGATAATCGACCCTCCATGGCTTGATAATCAACCCTCCATGGCTCAAGATTTGTATACTTCCCTTTAAATATCACCAAAATACCTAAATAAACTAGATGAAACATTCAAAAATTTGCAATCCCTTATCCTTAGTGAATGCATAGATGTAATGCCCATAATTTTGCATGAAGGGAAAAAACACAACCATCAATTTTTTTTTGGAAACCTTATAAACACTAACAAGATTAACCATGCACATGCATGGTACAATACTATACACATTGGATAATGACATTTGACCATCATCATCAAAGGCATGTTGCCCGAGAGCGAGATGAGGGAAGAAAATAATATTGGGTACATGAATTCCATCGCACACACCCTTAAAACAGGAAACAAGATGACACAAGGACATAGATTAAGGTTGTGCTAGGTTTTGAATAAATGCTCTTGACTATTGGTAACTAACCTCCACTTGGCATCCAACTCCACATTAAACATAAGTGGTATTAATCCATCTAAAGATTAACTATCGCTTGAAGTCACTATTATTATAACCATGATGATATAAATATCATTTTGTCAAGGTGTTAATGATTTAATAATTTAAATATCAATATTAAACTTAATACAAATTTGACTCACAAGAAATTCATGAAGTTTAGCTTGTTTAACCCAAAAAAAATGTTATCGAGGAGAGGTCATTTTATCATATGCAATAATTTAATTATTTCGATACTCTAATAAAATAAAAGAAAAATAAATAAAAATAATTTAAATAAATAAGATATATTTTTTTGATCAGTGATAATATTTGATTTTATTAAATATAAAGATAATATTACATAAGCTTCAGTAATAACTTCATCCAATGACTACCAAAAAAGTTGATTAACCAACAAAGTTCTAGAATAATAGAGAACCCCAAAAACACATCTTGAAAACTATCCATCCTACCATTGCACGTGTCCCAAGATTCTATACAATTATAGTTCATAACCAGGCACAACCCCAAAAAACCAAATCATAGACAAAATTTAACATAGTAAACTTCAAAAAAGGAACTTGCACTACCTAGACGCCAACTCTAAATTCCCTGTCTCCAATGGAACAATCTCCATTAGTGGCTTCGACCTCTTCCTTAGCTGCAGACCCATTAGTTCATGCTTCTCCTCCCTGGCAATTTCTTTGAGATTCTCTAAAACCTCCTCCAATTCCATTAATTCCACACAAACTTTGAGTGCTTGCCACCCGTGTTCCGCATATTTCCGCCATAGATCTTTAGTGCATCCTTCCGCCCATCCGATGAAGAATTGATTCAAATTTGCAAGCTTCGGGCCACCTCCATCCATACCTTCAACCTTAACTATCCCCAGTCTAGGAATCGCCTGCTCCAAAATTCCTTCCATGTCCTCTAAAAAATATTTGTGAACCAAAGAATTCGTGACTTTCCTCACAACAACTACCGGCTTTCCTAATTCCAGACCCCATGCCATGACCAATGAATAAATATCCATATTTCTCCTATAACTATGCTTTAAAGTTTCAAAGCCATTCCCAAAGATTAATTGCATTACTTGTGCTACTTGCACTTCCTTGAAAAGAAATAGACCTCGCAATCTCTTCACAGATGCTTTGCCCATAAACAGGTCTAGCTTCCTCCACGAAGTCAAGGTGAAACTGACCTCCATTTTTCTCTAGTTCATTGGCTTCCAAAATAAAACAACCACTGACCACTTGCCTTCCTTACAAAAACAACTCGATAAATGTAATAGCCCTCCATTTTGCTTCCTGTTCTGTCAGCTTTTTATGCTTTGTTTTGGTTTCAACTACTATGATACTGGGCATACTTTATTATGTGTGTTTTTGATTGCTACTTATAGAGTGACGAACTATTATGTGATGTGATGTGGTTTATCTGATGTTTTATTTTACATGCCTTAATGGTGTAATGATGTTAGTAGATATAACATGTGATTTCATATGAGATTATTGAGTAAGATGGAAATGTCAGTTTTGATGAGTGTATTGGTGAAGGGGACGGGTTCGCATCACTCACTTGCGAGCGCCCTACGATTCCATGATTTCCTCTTCATGGAGTGTATTTTATGTCATTTATATTATATGTTGTTGTTTACTTGGTTTTTAGGTTTGCAGGTACATGACATCGACTCCACCTGGTTTCACAGGTTTGAGCATGTCGATCCAACGGTTAAGTTGAATGGGACATAGTAGCTAGGTAACTTGTGTCAATTCTACACCCTAGCCATAGTGTGTCGTTAGTCATGTTTGTTGATTCGTTGTTTACCTTGTTTTGATGATTATGTTATTCTAAAAGGTTCTTTCTCATAAAACTAATATTTAGAATAATTGCATTGTTTAATGTTGTTATTTGTTTAAATTTAAATTTAAATTGTGGATAGAAGTTTATATTTAAATTTATTAATAAAATTTAATTTAATTAATTAATCCAATGGGTTGAATTTATTATTAAATAATTAAAATTAATTAATTCAGTTTTATGTTGAGAAAATTAAAAGAAAGAAAAGAATATAATTTATTTTTAAATTTAATTCTATTTGGTGGAAATTAGTTTCAATGTTGGAATTAATTTATTATTTAGAATTATTAAATTAAATTAATATTAGATTTGGTTGTTGAAGATATTTCAATCATGTGAGCATGTGTGAGTTAAATTTAATTAAAGAGTTTGTTGAAAATTCATTCACGGAGAGAATTTTGGAGGGAGGAAAGCTTCTTCACGGGTGTGAGGATATTTTTTCTTAGAAGAGGATATTTTTGGAAAATACACAAAGGTTTTGTTTTTGGGAAATTCTTGGCTGTAGAATTGCATTGGAGTTGTTTTGGTAAATTTTGCTGTGATTGTTGGTTACTTTCTTGGTTGGAATCACTGGAATTGCTGGATAGAAGCTGTGGAAGCTTTGGAGGAGGCTCTGCATCAAATTTTCTATTATCTGAAGCTTCTTGACTTAGGTTTTCTTCTATGATTATTTTATTGTTCTTTATTTACAGTTAAAATTGTAGTGATTAAAGAATTGTTTGTGAAATCTATTTAGGAAAATAATTTGTTATTAGAAGAAAGAAAAAAATTAAAAAAATTGAAAGCTTATGTTGTTCCTGTGAAGTTTTCTTTTCGGGAAATTATGAAATCTCTGATAGGAATTAATTTATCTGAGGAAGTTGATAGTTTCATTATTAAATCAAACTTAGAGGTTGAACAACACTTAGATTTGTTTTAGAAAATTTAATTCACTGTAGAAAAATGAATTTATTTTTAAAAACCTTTGTAGAAATTGTGGTGGAAAAACCTAGAGGATTTTCTTGTTGAAAGTTTCTGGAAAGTAACTTAGATCCTTCTTAGTTTCCTCGTTCTTTTATTTGTCACTAAATTTCAAAAAATTGATTAAAAGATTTAGTTTTAAACCTCTGTAAATTTTGGACTGTTCTCTGAAAAAATTTCATATTTTCACCTGTAGGTGAATGTTTAAGAATAATTTCTTCAATTTCTTTTCCTAGTTGAAATCTTTATTATAAATATATATATATATTTGATTGTTTATATATATATATATATATATAACATGTATATATATATATATTTATTTCATTTGTAAAATATATAATAAATCACCGTATGACGAATGCCTTTTTGGTTGGGAACGAGATTGTTCTCAGTAAAGTTTTCTTTGTTCCTTTTGAATGAATTGGTGGGGAGGTTCGAACTCCCCACCGCCACTTTGTTTTTGGGGGGAGTGTTGCCTAGGAGGCAGTGTGCCCACCATATTGGGGGATGCGCTGCCCCATAGGGAGCGCTGCCTCCCCTTCATTGAGCAATGGCCGGCTGTACTGTATGTATAGTTCGACGTACTCTGTGGAAAGCCACAATAGAAGGTACTTTGCTCCGTCCGCCCTTCGATAAAACTTGAAATTCGAGGCTCGGCTGTTGTTAATATTAAATTTATTTACTATGTATAAATACATAATACTATATAAATATATATATATAATATGTTTAAAATATATATATATATTTATATATATTATATGTATATATATATTTTCTGAGAATTTTAATGTGGTTTTATTTTGTTTTTAAATAAAACAATTTGGTATTTTGTAAAAGAATAATAGATATATTTATTGTATATATATTTATCTATATATAGCTAGATATATTAATATATATTTAATGTATATATGGTATGTGTATATACATTTGAGTGAATAATTATTATTTTATCTTATTTTAATTTGATGCATGTGATTTAGTATTGAATCAAGATTTTAAAAGAAATGATTTGTATGCATGGATAAACTGATAGAGAAAAGATATTTTATATAAATAGAAGAATTACATGTTTTAAATGGAAAATTGAAAGATTACTTACAATAGATTTTTGTAGTTTTTAAATGTAATCAAAGGTTTTATTTCAGATAAAATTGGTGTTTTCCTTCTCTAAATTTAATAAGGCATTCATTTTAAATTACTTTGAAATGTATTAGAAAGGGGAAATGGATTTAATATATCCAAAAATAGATTATTTCCTTGCAAATTCCTTGATTGTTGTTATTATTTTTCCTTATGTTCATGATTGGAGAAAAAGGGTTATTTGAGTTTTAAATTTGTAAGTCTTCTAGAGGTTGAGGGTTGTCAATTTGTTGGTCAACTATTTGTATTTCCCTTGGGTAGTGCGTATGTGATTGGTTTCCTCCAGGTGTTTGGAGTGAGTTTCTTTATCTGTTGCCTCCTAGAGTGGGAGAGATTGTGTTGTCTAGTTTGTGAGCACTAGAGATACCCTTGGAGTATAGTTTTGTATAGCGTGTTGTCAATTAGAAGAGTGGCTTTTGTTAGGCACCGGAGCCCAAAGAGGTAAACTGGGTAACCTTCAGAGGTGATTTAATCAAGTGATAACTAAATTAATGTACTTAGATGATTAAGATGCATTTCAAACTAATCAAGATAACTTAGCCTCACTCATAGACACAAGGGCTCGTTTAGACTTGGGATGAGTGGGATGGCCTGGAATGGCAAGGTCAACTATCTTCTCCTTACGAGAGGTAGTCGATTTCGCATGAGTAAGCATGAGGGTCGGGATTTGGTAGAGGTTACCAGGATTACCGGAGCGTATGAAGAATGCCCAGAGGAGATCTCATGACAAATTGTGCGATGACACTCTATCTAGGACAACATTGGGTTTCATTTTATGTGTATGGATTCCTTATTATACTTGATCAATTATATGTCTGGAAGCAATGTGACCATGCTAGTGTTAGACTTATATTGTACATGTGTTTAGTCGAGTCAGTATGAGTCTGCCTATGGTTAGAGGTTGTAGATTTTTGTCCATGTTACATTGTTACTATCTCCTAGCATGGGGGGTGGGCCTTCGAGTAGCACTTGGTTGGGTGGAACATGCACCATACACCATTGGGTGCCCCTTTATCTTCAGCACTTGGTGGCGAGACATCCAGTTGGACAGCTCACAGTTCTTGTTTTTAATTCAAGCATTGGATTATTTCAACTTGTAATAAGTTATTTTACCCCTCTTGTATTTACGAGGTGGAATTATGTAATTGTAATATTTTGTACTATTGGCTCATTCTGGGAATGAGAGATGTAACCAGTTGTTTAAGTTAATGAATTTTTATCATGGATGTTTATCTCATTATTGTATGTTGTATAAATGCTTATTTCATAAGGTAATTAAGTGCAATGGTTTTAGTGATGTATGTTGTATGGGTTTAAGTAATCTCGGTTACCTAGCCTTAGGGGATGTTGTCAATTGTAGATGAACATGTATGTTTAATTCACTTTAATTAAAAAAAAATTGTATGCTTTTATTGTGAATTGAAACTTCCTCTAGGGTTGTGTGGCAGGGCATTAAAATAAACAATGAAGGTGATGAGATGTATGTCTTTAAGACATCTCAAAATGTGAGCCATCTTCATTAATACTGAACGTACGTCTAGTGCCGGCAATCAACCTTCATAAATGTACCACCACCTTGGGAATTATGATGCCACCTTGCTTGCAAAACATCCATTCCTTCTTATAATAAATGCCTAAAAGTATAGTCCAACAAATTAATGCTACTAAAATCTTTGAATCTTAAAACATCTACATCTATAAAAGATAGTGCCCATTTTGATAAGATGTTTGCCTCGACATTCCCCATGTGCCTTATAAGGCTAACCCTATAATCTTCAAAAAGGGCTAATTCTTTTTTAATTTTCCTAACCACTCCCTGCAGATGCCACACATTACTTTCGCCTTTTGAAATTTCTTGAATTATTATTAAATAATCTCCCTCCAGATAAATCTTTGTTCCCCCTAACTTTTTGGCTATCTTAATTGCCATTAAGGCAACTGCTGCTCTGCTACATTATTTATTCCTCCTTTAATCTCATTGCTCCTATAACCAACATCTAATTTATCAAGAACAATAAATCTTTTTACCTTTCAACACTGATTTATTTTCACCATTTAAATTATCCACAATATACATGGGTATCATTATAATTTTGTTTATTAAAAAACACAAAGTAAGCACTCGTGTTAATATCAATGAAAATATTGATAGTGACAATCATGGTTATTGCTATTTACGTTTTGTTTTTCATTTACTTTCATTTAACAACAATAATATTAATGTTATAGTTTTTTTTGTATTGGAATAAGAAAAACTAATTTACATCAACATAGTTGTTTATAGAACAACACCAAAACACCAGCAAATAACCAAAAATGTTGTTATAGAACAAAAACAAACCAAATACATCTACAAGCTATTAAAAAAAAACCACCATTATCGCGAGACATATTTATATTAACATCACTTATAAGATGAATGTTGATATCGATAGTAATATTAATATTACAGTCCATTTTCATCTGTAATAACAATTATGAGCAACACGATCAAACAATTATTGGAAATAATGAAGATAACTTGTGATATCATTAACCATAACGATATTCATGAAAATTATTTTAAGATTTTTTTCTATCTGTCATACTTGGAGAAAGGAGGAAGTAATAAAATGTATCCCTTGGTATTAGCTATCAACCCAAGATAAAATGACTAGGTTTTACACGCATTAATTTGTGGCATGTACAAAGGGATAAGTTTTTGATTGAATGCAACTGAAAAACTCTTTAAAATGATGGCAATAACACCTGAGCGTAGTAATTGACATCCATAAAGAAAATATTAAAGGAAAATCTTGAGGGTGATTACTGGAAGCGTGAAATACTAATCGTTCTAATTTATTGGTACAACTGGTGAAATAAATAAGGTGTTGGAGAGAGATCTTTGGGGATCTACCACCAATCTCACCCAACCTTTCACATGTCAGCAACATTACTGCTACATAAAAAAATAATAATAATTACACTGCCTGCAACTCCCATTAATTCGTTAACAGAAAAGCTGACGAGCTGATCGATAACCTACCGAAAGATGATATGCTTCCCTCCTACATTCTTAATGTTGTTTCTTTTGGTTTAAACTTATTGGAAAGTAGGCTTAAACCTAAACATCACCGAGGGTGCCTGTTTTGACTTCCTACAACATGCGTAGCAAGTGAGGAAGATGATGGGATGGAAGCGATGGTGTGAAGTGGTGTGATGGAGAAATATTTTTTAAAAAAAAGTGTATTTAAATATATCATATTTATTTCAAGGATTACATGAGTGTGAAGTTTATGTTGCAAGCATAAGATTTTAGGTTTAACAATAAAGTTGGGCACCTACCCTATACTCTACTAGTGATACAAAAGTTAAATCCTATGTCATTGGGAAATGGTGTGTTTTTCATGTCAAAATATATGTTGATCCAATTCTTGAACATCTATTTGATCAAAGAAATAAAATATGAAGGATAAAATCATGGCATCCACTTTTTAATCCTTTTAGTGAACCACTTTCTATTATTCAAGTCTAGTTCCACCTTTTGAATCTTCCCTTTCATTACTAGATTTTATCATACATTGAAAAAATTGGTAATTCTATTGGTATTTTGTCACTATAGAGAAAAAGTTAATAGATTTTATTCTTGTGTAGGTTTTGGTAGGATTAAATACATCTAAAAAAATAGAAAAAACAAATCTCAATGCAAATGGTCAAGGATGGACAGAACCTTTGGATTATGAAGGTTTATATTTTCATTATATGAGATGTTATGAAACTAGAATTATTGTAGTAGATTGTTCAGACATTAAAACTCAATCAATGTTAGAAGCTTAATGGTGGAAGGATGATTTCCCCAAACATTAAACTATTGAGCCTTATTAAAAGGTGAGAATCCTCCCAAAAATTTCTCAAAGAGAATAATAAAGATCTAGAAGAAGTCATGATTTCACTCAATTCTAAGTGTGGTTTGAAGCATCTACTACAAGTTTTTTCAATCTCCATAGACAATAAAAATATGTAGAGATGAATTAATTCATGAGACTTTCTAGAAAGCTACGATGGGTCCTTAGGGTAACCAATCTCTAAAAACCTCATTGAACAAGATGGGTTCCCAAATCTCTAAAGAGGAGAATTCCATGACTATGATTTCATCTTATCCTTCCCATATCTAAGAGGATAGAAATAAAGGTGTTGATGTCAACAAGTGGCATGTAGTGCTGCAAATGAAGAGGAACAACTTTAGAAGCAAGCAAGCTTGCCAAAAAATTCACTTATAGTCTCACACTAAACTAGGTGCTAAAACCTTGACATAATTTGTGTAGTCTTTGGAGATAATATGCTGGTTAGTGGTATCCCTCTATTTAACAAGCTTCATTTTCTTAAAGTATTTTTCAATTGTTTAAGATCTATCCTAGTTCTTTCACTAGGATTTTTTTAATGACTTAATGTTTAGTAGGCTCTAAAATCAGTTATCAGCCTTTACTATCAAACTGTGTAATATTTTTTTATTAATATAAATTAGAGCAACACCATGTGGTTCCATTTTATTAACCAAAAATAAAATCCTATGGAATGAGCAATTCAATATTTTGTAAATAATTCTAAATTAAAATAAAATACATTTATAATAAAAAAATTATTTATTCAATAAATAAAATAATTCAAAATTAGTACTTCACAACTCAAGAATAATATATTTAGATATCTTTTAGATATGCATATTTAGGATAACTATAAAAAATTAAAATTATTATTGACAAATAAAATTCTATTCTAAAGAATTTTTTTTATGTAATATGTAAAAAGACTATTCTTTTATTTTAGAATATTTTATAATACTGTTAAATTATTTCTAGTTTTTAAACTACTTATTCCTAACTTTTTCTTATCTAAATTATTTTTTTAATAACAAATTTTATTTTTTATTTTGACAAAATAAATAAAAGTAAATGAATAAATTTATTAATATATTTTTACTATAATTTGGGATTAGATTATATAATAGAATTTAGAATGTTTGAAATTAAGAGTGAAGGAATTTAGCTATTTTTAATGATTGATATTTCAATTTTTACTAAGATTCACTTAACCTTTAATATATTTTGACTTTAATTTGGGATTAGATTATATGATAGAATTTCAAATGTTCGGAATTAAGCGTGAAGGAATTTAGTTATTTTTTTTTATTTATATTTCAATTTGTATTGAGAATCACTTAACCTTTAATTTTTATTAATAGAATAATGAAATTTGATTTAGATCATTTTACCAATTTGTGTAGAGTTTGATGTCATCTTATTAACTTTGACATTATAGATGTAGTTCAATTCTTTTAGTATGCACCTAAACTTGTGATAGCTATAACTTCAATACATATAAGGGTGGATGTTACTAATACAAGAAAATCAATTTTCTATTATTCAATCATTTTTGTGATAGATAGGTGTACAAAGATTACCTTAAATGATGGATTGTTGATGGAATTTTCACTTAATTAGAATGCCTCAAGAGGATGCCATTTTATAATCATCTTAGGTATACAATTTGAAAGATTTTGTGCAAAGTTAATGAATAATAATTAGTTCAAATGGATTCTAATTGAATGTATTACTAAATTTAAATTTGTGAAGCACCATTCAATCTTCAACAACTGACCCAAATTTGGGTTAAGAATGCACCTGAATCTATGAGAGATAATGATCCTAGAATGTGAGAATTATTTGAAGAAAGATTAAATTTATTATTGGATATAAAAATGAAGTCTTCTACTAATAAGAGAATGAAATCAACTAAAATGATATACAAATCAACATATTGAATACATCAAAACAAAATAACATAAGATCCAAAATTAAAATACCTAATATATATCAAAAACTAAAAGTAAAATAATATTTATTTATATCGACTATATGTATATATACATATCTATTATAAATTTATAAATTTATTGTAAATTAAAAAATATATAATAAGATGAGAAATTATGTTTCTGTTAAATGCTAAAATAAAACAAGTTCTAGATAACTAAGTGTTTATAAACACAAAAATTTACATTTTTCAAAAAAGGAGTTGTGGGAAAAAATTTATCTACACCCTTGGCGAGCTCTAATTCTCAATAGGAATATTTAAGACTATTTGAATTATTTGCACAATTTTATGTTACCACCTTTCCTCTACAGGTCTTTTTGATACATAATCAAGAAAAAGCTTTATCGAGAGAGAAGTTGTCAGGTGTATTAATCTTGCAAAGGATGGGGTGCATGCCTTTATTCTAGTGCTTTCTCTTTAAAAGTGATTTATAGAGGAAGAAGTTAATGCTTTCAAAAAATAGCGACTATTGTTCAGACCACAAATCCTTGAATATATGACGATAGTCTTTAGTGGTGATGACATGCTGGAAAATGTGGATGATCCTATTATATTGGAGGATTACCTAGGAGAATACTCGTCAAGTATCACAGTTAGATTATTTTCTTACTTCACTCTTCTATTTTTCATGTTTCCTTTACGTTGTAATAACTGTAGTCGAATGTTCTCTTGCTATTTTAAAAGTTGTTTGGAAAGCTAATCTTGAGTAGCCACCAACCAAGTGCATTTAATGCACAGCTAGAAATGATCTATTGGGATCCTCCACTTGTCCTATCTGACTTCCCATGCTGTCCCAATTAATTTTGGTAGCAAATTTATTATTGGTAGGTGAATTTGAATTGAGCACCAATTTTGGAAAGGGTTGGGAAATACAAAAGAATAGAAGAGAATGTTGTTTTAGTGAGAGAGAAAAAGAAGTCAAAGAGACAAAAGTGTGCAGCAGAAGATAGAGGAGGAATGTTCAGTAGAATATAGCAGAACAAAGGAAGTTCAGGAGATCCTGCAGTAGCAAAAGTTTGTGATAGAGAGCAGTACTCCAAAATGTTTGCAGCAACAACCAGTTTGCTCCAGTGCACCAAAATGTGCATAGTATTTTGTATGAAGAATGTATAGAGCTTTGCTCTGAGTTTTTATGTGTAAACATTTTGGATTGCAATCTTTTTGGTTAATTTAATGAAACATAAAATATTTTTCCTCCTCTTCTTGCTGTCTATTTTATTTGTTTCATGTTTTCTTCTTTGCCCCACTATAGTTGGGTTTATTTTCCCAACAGATTGGTATCAGAGCCCTCAAATTTTTGGGAATTTAGTTTTTAAAGCCCTAGCTCTAGTCCTAGGTGTGCTGTGATAGAAGCCTTGCTTCTGGGTATTTGGGAAAGCCCTAGTTTGCTAGGAAGTGAAGAAAAACCCTTTGGTTTTTTTTGGGTATTTGTAGTTTCCCCCATTTAGCAAAATGGTTGGAGGAGATAGTAGGAGTAGGCAAAAACCACCTATTTTTGATGGAAAAAGTTATGATGTCTATGCAAAGAAGATGAAAACCATTCTTGTAGTAAATGATTTGTGAGAACTAGTAGCAAATGGGTTCACAGATGTGACTAACCCAAATGCATATCCAGCATTGACCAATCCCCAAAAGAACCAGTTGAAGGAGATAAGAAATAATGATGCAAAATCCCTTAGTTTGATTGAGGCAGCCTTAACAGAGGCTATTTTCCCTCGAATAGAAGAAGCTAGCTACAGAAAAGAGGCATGGGAAATACTTCAAACCACTTGCAAAGGGACTAAGAAATTCAGGTCTATAAAACTCCATCTACAAAGGAGAGAATTTGAGACCATGCAGATGAAGGAAAACGAGTCCATTTTAGATTTTCATACAAGGGATTATACCTTGATTAACTAGTTGAGAATAAATGGAGAAACCATGGAAGAAAAAGAGATTGTGAAGAAGATTCTCAGAAGCCTACCTACAAAATTTGACCCGGTGGTTATTGCCATAGAAGAGGCAAAGGACCTCTAAATATTATTAGTTGATGAGTTAATGCGTTCACTTCAAACCCATGAGCAACACCTAAATAGGACTGCAAATTCTTCCCAAGAACAAGCCTTCAAAGCACAAAAAAATGTAAGAGGTAGAGGAAGAGGAAGAAATGGTAGAGGAAGAGGTCAAAGAGGTAGAGGTAGAAGAAAATCTGGAAGAGGAGGCTCAAATAGCCAAGAGGAATCCAACACTTCCCAATCAAACTTCCAAAACATGAGGAATAGCAGCTCAAATCAAAGGAAAGATAAGAGCAATGTGTAGTGTTACTATTGTCACAAGTATGGTCACTATGCAAGTGAATGCAAGAAGAAACAACGTGACCAAGGGAGTCAAAATGCAAATATGGTGAATGAGAACAAGGCTGAAAATGAAAAAAAGTGACAACTTTTCATTGCATGCAATCTAGCATAACACGGCAACACTGAAGTTTGGTACTTGGACATCGGCTGTAGCAACCACATGAGTGGTAAAAAAAAATTATTTGCCTCCATTGATAGCAACATCAAGTCTGAAATCAAAATGGGAAACAATGAGAAGGTTCTAGTCAAGGGCAAAGGCATAGTGTGCCTACAAACCAAGCATGGTGAAGAAAGACAAATTCATGATGTCTTTTGTGCCCCAGGAAAGAAAAAAAAAATTTGAGCATTGGACAGATGCTCCAAAATGGCTATAGAGTGTTGATGGAGAAAGGATAATGCATTATCTATGACAAGTATGGAAGCAAGAGAGTTATGGCAGCGGTTCAAATGACAAAGAATCAAATTTTTCCCCTCAAAATGCAAATCTCAACATAGTCAAAAGGCTCACAACAGTCAGCCTTCAAATCAGTCATCCAAGACCCATCCAAGCTTTGGCATTTGAGGTATGGGCATTTCAGTTATTCTAGTTTAAGTCTTTTAGCTAAAAAATGCATGGTTAGGGGCCTACCAGCAGTTGTAGAGCCTGATAGAAAGTGTGAAGCATGCATCCTAGGTAAACAACATAGGCAGCCCTTTCAATCAGGGCATTCTACGAGAACAAGAGCACCATTAGAATTGTTGCATTCATATTTGTGTGGTCCCATGAAGACCCCAAAACTAGGAGGAAATGTTTATTTCATGGCACTCATAGATGATTGTAGTGGAGAAATTTGGGTGTATCTTTCGAAGAAAAAATTAGAGGCATTTGATAAGTTCAAGGAGTTTAAGGCCTTGGCTGAAAAGAAAAGTGGCCACTATATCAAAGTCCTCAGAACACATAGAGGGGGAGAGTATATCTCTCAAGAGTTTATGAATTTTTGCAAGTCTCAAGGTATTCAGAGAAAACTCACAGCCAAGTATAATCCATATATACCCCATAGCAAAATGGAGTAGCTGAAAGAAAAAATAGAACAATCACGAAGATGGCAGCAAGCATGTTGAAGGAAAAAGGTTTGTCAAATGAATATTGGGGCGATGTTGTAGCAACAAAAGTTTACATCTTGAATAGGTGCCCTACAAAGGTTGTTCGTGATAGGATTACACAAGAATCATGGAAAAAATGCAAATGGAGTGTTGAGCATTTGAGAATATTTGGATGTGTAGCTTATGCTCTCGTGCCAAAAGAGAAAAGGTAGAAATTTGATGACAAAGGTGAAAAATGCATTTTCATAGGCTATAGTGAAGAATCCAAAGCCTATAGATTGTACAATTCCATCACCAAGAAAGTGGTGATCAGTAGGCACGATGAGTTCATTGAAAATGAATCATGGGATGAAACAGTTGATAGCAACACAGGTATTTTTGTTTCAATACCTTTTGAGGATGAAGAATCTATAGAAGGAAGATGCTCTGGAACCTTACATCAAGGTAATAGTTCATAAAACAACAACAACTATTCTAGAACCTTTCAGTAGGGTGGATGCTTCAGAACTATATAGCAGCAGTCAAGTAGCTCCATAAATTTAGACTCTACGCTTGCATCATTGATGCCACGAAAGACTAGAAGCATGAGGGAAATTTATGACAACACAAGGTATGAATATTTTGATGAGAATTTGGATTTTTCTTCATTTTCTCACTGTGATCCAATGTATTTTGAAGAAGTCATGAAAGAAGAAAAATGGTGTAACACCATGGATGAAGAGCTGGATGCTATAGTGAGAAACAAAAATTGGGAGCTCACTGATTTAACCAAAGGGAAATCAACCATTGGAGTTAAATGGGTCTATAAGACCAAATTCACTTCTAATAGTAAGGTTGAAAGGCATAAAGCAAGGTTGGTTGTTAAGGGATATAAAGAGCAGTCTGGAAGAGACTATGATGAGACTTTTGCACCAGTTGCAAGGCTAGAAACAATGCAGGCAGTCTTAGCAATTGCAACCCAACACAAATGGAAAGTACTAAAAATGGATGTAAAGTCAGCCTTCTTGAATGGAGTGTTGAAAGTAGAGGTGTATGTGGAGCAGCCACCTGGCTATGAAGTTCTAGGGAAAGAAGAAAAAGTCTACAGGCTTAGGAAAGCTCTCTATGGGCTGAAACAAGCACCATGAGCATGGTAGAATAGAATTGATACATACCTTTTGAGCATTGGCTTCAACAAAAGTGGCATTGAGCCCACACTCTACATCAATGCAGCCAATGGTGAGATACTTATTGTTGTTTTGTATGTAGATGATTTAACTTTCACAGGTAATAATAATCTTTTCATTGTTGATTTCAAAGAGGCAATGAAAAATGAGTTTGAAATGATAGACTTAGGTTTGCTAAAATATTTCCTAGGCATAGAGGTTCAACAAACAGATGATGGCATCTTTATTTCTCAAACAAGTTATGCTAATCAAATCTTGAAAAGATTTAGAATGTTGGATAGCAAACCAACCCCAAATCCAATAGCTTCAAGTCTGAAATTAAGCAAAGAGGACAGCAACAAAGATGTTAACCCAACCCTCTATAAGAGCATGGTTGGAAGCCTCAAGTATTTGACAACAAAAAGACCCGATCTGATGTACGTGGTAAGCCTGATTTCTAGGTTCATGGAGCAACCTAAGGACGCACATTGGCAAGCAGGAAAAAGAATTTTAAGGTATGTCAATGGCACGAAAGGCTATGGCATTATGTATACTACCTCTAATGAGTTTCAACTTGTTGGGTACATAGACAATGATTGGGAAAGAAATGTAGATGATAGAAAGAGCACATCAGGATATGCATTCCACATGGGCATCAAAGAAGCAACCCATAGTTTCTCTCTCCATTTCTAAAGCAAAATACATTGTAGCAAATGCAACAACATGCCAAGTTGTTTGACTTAGAAGAATCCTTGCAGATTTGAATGAGCAGCAAGAAGATGATACAACCATATTTTTTGACAACGTATCTTCTATTACATTGACTAAGAATCCCATCTTTCATGGACGAAGCAAGCACATAGAAATCGGCTACCATTTCATAAGGGAGTTGGTGGAGCATGGAGAGATCAAGCTTCAGTATTGCAGATTTGAGTAGCAGCTCATTGATATTTTCACAAAGGCATTGTCAAAAGACTCCTTTGAATGCCTATGAGATAGGTTGGGTATGTAGGAATGCACCAGAACTTTGGTTTTGGTAAACACAAAAAATTAGAGGTGCTCTAGAACCTTGGTTCAAAAAAACACAGAGGAGAGAAGATGCTCTTGAACTTGGCGTAGATGCTTCAGAACTTGGCGCAGATGCTTTGGAACTTGTGTTCTGGAAAACACAGAAAAGCGCAGGTTCTTTGGAACTTTAGTTCAGGGAAACACATAAGAGTGTAGATGCTCTGAAACTTTGGAGAAGCGCATATGCTCCAGAACTTTTGAATGGTGATGTAAATTAGAAAGACTCGAGATTAAGGGGGAGTGTTGGAAAAACTAATCTTGAGTAGCCACCAACCGAGTGCATTTAATGCACAGCTAGAAATGATCCGTTGGGATCCTCTACCTGCCGTGTCTGACTTCCAATGCTGTCCCAATTTATTTTGGTAGAAAATTTATTATTGGTAGGTGAATTTGAATTGAGCGCCGATTCTAGAAAGGGTTGGGTAAGAAAAAAGAATAGAAGAGAATGCTCTTTCAGTGAGAGAGAAAAATAAGACAAAGAGACAAAAGTGTGCAACAGAAGACAGAGGATGAATGTTCAGTAGAATATAGCATAACAAAGGAAGTTCAGGAGATCCTGCAGTAGCAGAAGTTTGTGACAGACAGCAGTGCTTCGGAATGTTCACAACATCAACCAGTTTGCTCCAGTGCACTAGAATGTGCACAGTATTTTGTATGAAGAATGTACAGAGCTTTGCTTTGAGTTTTTGTGTGTAAACCTTTTGGATCATAACATTTTTGGTTAATTTAATGAAACAAAAAATATTTTACCTCCTCTTTTTGCTGTCTATTTTATTTGGTCTTTATTTTCTTCTTTGCCCACTATAGTTGGGTTTATTTTCCCAACAAAAGTTACATGTTCCCTACATTCTTTTATTCAGAAAAAAAATTGGCTACGTAGATTCTTTTTAGCATAATTGTTAAATATCTACAAAATAATTTTGGAGTTGCAACTACATTTGGTATTTTTGGAGATATCAATATATATGATCTCTCTCGAGCTATCTGAAGTGGGCAGAGACAAAAGAAAATTAACAAAAAATATAAAACAAAAAACTATGGACAATGCTCCTACATAGTAGTGAAATTCCTTGCATTGCTTTCCTTTAAAATGATTTACAAGATGTCTTTATATAGAGGCAATAAGAAAAATCTAGAACCTATATCTAAGATAGGCGACATATACAAAAATAATAATTTTCAGGAACCTTCTACATAGCCGACATAAAATAAAACTAATCTAAAGCTGGACAGTGATAGAAATTACTAGAATATTCTAACACTCTCTCCTAATTTCTTCCACAAAGTACATCAATATTTACAATGCCCAAAATTTCTCTTAAATACTCAAATTGATCTTGTGCAAGTGCCTTGGTGAATATATCTACAAGCTACTCCTTGGATCTGCAATGTTGTAAAATGATTTGTCCATTGTTGACCAACTCTCGAATGAAATGATATCTAGTGTCAATGTGCTTTTTCCTCTTGTGAAAAAAATGATTCTTTGATAGTGCAATGGTGGAATTATTATCACAATAGATTGTAGTAGCCTCCTCTTGATCATGCATTAGATCCTTCAAGAATCCAAACTACTTGACATGTTGTTGATGTACCTGCTACATACTCTGATTCTGTTGATGAAATAGTCACTATAGGTTGCTTCTTTGATGCCCATGCTAAAACACCTATTATAAGATGAAATGCATATCTAGATGTACATTTTCTATTATCAATAATTCCTACAAAATCACTATCAGTATATCCAACCAACTGAAAATCATCTGAAGTAGAATACAATATGCCATGATTCATAGTTCCTACAATGTACCTCAATATCCTTTTCCCTACTTGCCAATGTGATTTATTTGGTGAATCCATGAATCTAGAAATTAAACTAACTCCATACGTTATATTTGGCCTAGTTACAGTGAGATACATCAAACTCCCAACTAATTTTCTGAATATAGTTGAATCAAAGTCTATCTCATTATCTTCTCTACTTATTTTTGTGCTTCTTGCTATAGGAGTGGAAACTCGAATGCAATTTATCATTCTAAACCTTTTCATAACATCCTTTGCATATTTACTTTGACAAATTAAAATGCCCTTATCATTTTGTATAACTTCAATGTCAAGAAAATATTTCATCAAACCCAAATCTATCATTTCAAATTCTTTCTTCATTGCAGATTTAAACATATCAATAGAAAGGTTACCTGTAAAGATCAAATCATCAACATACAAGCAACAATCAAAATTTGACCTTGTTCATTGATCTTGGTGTATAGTGTAGGCTCACTAGTGCTTCTATTGAATCCATTCTTCACCATGCTCTTGGTGCTTGCTTCAATCCATAAAGAGCTTTCTTTAACCCATAAACTTTATCTTTAAATCCTTTTATCTCATATCCTGGTGGCTACCGCACATAAACTTCTTCTTCTAAATATCCATTCAAGAAAGTTGATTTAACATCCATTTGATAAACTTTCCAATTGTTTTGAGCTACAATAGTTAGTACCATTCTAATAGAGTCAAGTCTAGCAATAGGTACACATGTTTCATTATAATCAACACCATATTCATGTGCAAATCCTTTAGCTACTAGTCTTTCCTTATATTTTTCAACTTCTCCATTTTCTTTATACTTAGTTTTATAAACCCATTTGACTCCTATGCATTCTTTTTCCTTAGGAAAATCAACTAAATCCCATGTATCATTCTTCTCAATGGATTCCATTTCATCATTCATTGCATTAATCCAATGTTCTTCCTTAATTGCATCTTCAGAATATATAGGATCTTGAGCAAATAAAGAAAATTTTGATTGCAAATCTATCCTATCCCCTTGATCATAAATTTCTTGCAAACTTCTAATTTTATTTCTTTTAAGCTTTGGTCTCAATGATGCAAGTGTAGGATTTGAGTCATTACTTACTTGTGGACTTGATGATTCTCCTTGCTCAACTTCCCTTTGTGTGTTATCTCCTTGTAGACTTCTTGATGGATTTCCTCCTTGCTCATTTGATTGATCTCCTTGGTTTTCTTGATCTCTTCCTTCTTGTTCATGATATGGAAAGGCTGCAACTCCTATAATTGTCTTGTCTATTTTTACATCCCAAGATTCTTCCTCTCTGAACACAACATCTCTACATACAATCACTTTCTTTGATATAGGATTAAACAACTTTTAAGCTTTAGATTGTTCATCATAACCAATAAAGATGCATTTTTCACTCTTATCATCTGACTTACTTCTTGTTTCCTTAGGCACATGTGCAAATGCAATAAAACCAAATATTCTTAAATGAGAAACACTATGATGCTTACCACTCCATGCTTGTTGTGGAATCATGTCCCTCACACTCTTTGTTGGACACCTGTTCAAAATATAAATTGTACAAGATATTGCTTTAGCCCAATACTCATTAGGTAGATTCTTTCCTTTCAACATGCTCCTTCCATTTCCTTTATTGTTCGATTCTTTCTTTCTGCAACACCATTTTGCTGAGGTGTGTAACTTGTAGTAAACTTCTTCTTTATTCCATGATACTTGCAATAATCCAAAAACTCATTTGACTTGTATTCTCCTCCTCTATCCGATCTCAATACCTTGATGGGTAGACCACTTTATTTCTCAACCAATGCTTTGAACTCCTTGAACTTTCCAAATGCCTCAAATTTATATTTGAGAAAATAGACCCATGTTTTCCTACTAAAATCATCAATGAATGTTAGAAAATAAATGCTCCCCCCTAATGACGGTGTTTGCATTGGACCACATAAATTTGTATGCACAATTTCTAAAGGTGCCCATGCTTTATATGACATACCCTTTAGAAAAATTGATCTATGACGCTTAGCCAAAATACAGCTTTCACATGAACTTAATGGTGCTTCAATAGGGGGTAAACCTCTTACCATTTATTTTCTTTTCAATAAACACAATCCTTTGAAATTTAGATGACCATACCTCAAGTTCCATATCCATGCTTGATCTTCACTTAATGCCTTGAAACTTGCTTCAATCTCCTCCATCAATTCATTTTTCATGCGAAGTGGGAACATTATGTTATTTGTCATTTCAACCTTTACAATCACCATATTACTAGGAGGAATATCAAGTATCTAGTGAACACATTATTTTCAAAAACCACTGTATAACCCTTTTGAGTAAGTTTTCCCACACTTATAAGATTATGCTTCAAACCAAGAACAAAATAAACATCAGGAATAGACTTCTTACCAAACTTTGTTATCACATTAATTGCACCTTTACCCATAACTTCAACTATGTTATCATTTCCCAATTTAATTTTTGATTTCATTTAAGTATCCAAACTTTCAAACAAGTCTTTGTTTCTTGTCATGTGATTACTACAACCACTATCTAGAAACCAAATGTTACATGAACTTTCTTCAGCTACATGGAAAGTGATGAACAATGTCTCAGAACTACTCTTAGAAAAAACATTTTGTTTACCCATATCTGCTTGCTTCTTCCAAAATTCATTTGCAAAGTGACCATTCTTCTTGCAATAGTAACATTGAACATTCAATTATTCATACCTTTGTGATGCCTAATTATTATTACATCCCCTTCAATGGAAACTTTGATTTCTCCTTCCTCCTAGATCTGGACTCTTCCTTTCTTCTCTTTGAAAATTGCTTCTTCCTCTTCCTCTTCCTCTAAATCCTGAATTTCCTCTTCCCCTGCCTCTACCAAATGTCAATTGTTCTCTAAATGTATTCGCTAATGAGGTATTATTATTCCTATTCAATCTCAACTCATAATTTTTCAAAGTACCAAACAACTCATCTATTGAATATGTTGACAAATCCTTAGTTTCCTCAATTGGTACAACAATAGTATCAAATTTAGTAGGTAAACTTCTTAAAATATTTTCTACAACCTTTTGATCTGATATTTCATCACCATTCATCCTTATTTGATTAAACAAATCCATAATACAAATTGAAAAATTGATCTACTGAATCAAAATCTTTCATCTCCAAATTTTCAAATTCTTTCCTAAGTGCTTGTAATTTTGCAATTTTTACCTTACTTGTACCTTGATATGTTGTTTCTAAAATGTCCCATGATTTCTTGGCTATAGTTTCAGGCTTAATCCTTCCAACAAGTGCATCATCTAGCCCTTGTCCAATTATCTACAAGGCCTTTATATTTTTTTTCTTGTTTTCATTAAGCCTATTCCTTTCATTATTACTCAATGTAGATTCATATTGTGGTTCAATATTAAAAAAATTCAACTATATTTGATAAATCATGTGAACCAAGTATCATAATTTTTCCCAAAAAATATTGGAATTTGAGGTTGCCAAGTACCTGATGCCATGACTGCAAATGTAAAATCTAAATTTTACCTCTATTTCAAACTGGAACAAGTTCTGGATAGCGATCTCTTACCAATCTCATGTGAATTCCTTCCTTTAATGGGTTGTGTTCTTGAACATCAATACTTCAATACCAGTAACTTTCTAACTTCTGCATAGACAACATAATGACCTCCCTCAATTGTGACTTAGATCAGCGGTGACTTCATCCTACAATCTCCAACCTAGCTTTCCACTTTACAACAATCTGGCTCTAATATTTTTCTCTCCACAATCCAGCTCTGATACCACCTAAAGTGGGTAGAGATAGAAGAAAATTAATAGAAAATATAAATATAAAAAACTATGGACAGTATTGCTGCACAGTAGTGAAATTCCTCCTTGCATTGCTTGCCTTTAAAATGATTTACAATCTATGTCTTTATATAGAGGCAATAAGAAAAATCTAGAACCTATATCTAAGATAGTCGACATATAGAAAAATAATAATTTTATGGAACCTTCTACATAGCCGACATAAAATAAAACTAATCTATAGTTGGACGGTGATAGAAATTACTAGACTATTCTAAGACTATCATTATGTATGTTCTCTCTAGAGCTGCTAGGTGTAATCCCTATTCTAGAGTCATTGTTGAGGCTTCGCATCTACTTTCTAAAGCCACTATTCTGTTCTAATTTCTAGAGTTGTTGTTGTTGGTACCTTTCATATATCCATTGTTGTGTTACCACCTTCTCTATTTGCTAAGTTGTTCTCAATTCTTTCATTTCATTCTTTACTTATTTTTGGTTTCCACTTAACTACAATTAATTTTCCCCTGAAATATTGATTTTTAGAAAGTAAATTGAATTTGAGTGTTACAAAGAGATGCCGTGAAAATAAACAAGTGTCATGTAGTGGTTAGTACTTGAATTTAAAGCATTATAATTATATTATTTTAGATTTTAAAAATATTAAATGTAAGTTTTGTTAATGTGAATAAAATTTTAAAATGTAAATTTTATTTTTGATAATATAAGCAGTGATTTTAGAGCATGGTACCCTAAACAAAAGACTCAAAGAACAAAGAGTTCAAAGTAGATGAAACCAAAAAATTATCAAAACAATACATAGACAATGAACAAACAACAAATTAATAGCATAATAGTAGCCAAAGGAAACAAAAAAACAAAGGCACACAAAACACTTTACATAGTAATATTTTCCCATTCCTTTGTGAATAATTTAGAAATATCATTCTTCTACTAGCTAGAGTTTGGATCCATAGGAATGTCATTTTTCTTGATCTCATCTTGAAGCACTGAGGCCAAAGTAACAATAGTATGGTGGATGAATTTAAGTGTGAATTGGAAAAGTTTATTAAGCTTCCTATCCAAAATTTTCACTTTGATCATGATAGCCTTGTAATCTTGTCATGTCTTCTCATAATTGTGGCATATTTCCTCCTTGGACTCATGAAGGGGATTGGAATCCTCATTGAGTATAGAATTCAACTCAAAAATAAACATAGGGCCTTTAGTAAAATCTAGTGATAACTTTTAAAAATCCCCCCGAAGAAAAGATATAAAATCTTGGTAAATATTTCTTTTTTAATAAAAAAATATTAATTTCTACTGACGAATCTTTCTTTTTTACAGATTGTGGGTATATTTAACCTTGTAAAATACGAGGGCCATTAGGTTATATTTTAAACAATGGTGGTAGTTAAATATTGAAAATATGGCCCTAAAGAAACTAATAATTATGATATACTATTGGTGAATTAATTTAGATTTCTACTATAACATAAAATTTAGGGAAATCCAACCTAAAAATGTATCAAATACTATGGAAATTTTTTGAGTTAAAAAGGTTAATAAAATAAATTCTTTGGTGACTCAATTAAGACTAAAATTAAATTTTGTAAAAATGTGGTGATTCAAGTCATGTTGTAGCTTGAACTATTAGCCAAATTTTGATTACCAAATTTCAACTATTAGACAATTGGCGAATATTAGCCACTAATTTTTTTTTTCGTAAAATCCTCAACAACCTCTTTCTCATAATCCTTACTATTATTACCATCATTTTTCCCTCTTTCACATCATCCTTATTTTTATCACCATCCATGTTGTCTTGTTCTGAGTCGATGGAAATTTCATCCACAGTGAGCTTAGGGACTTAAGTTTTAGCGAGTTTGTTAATTATAGTATAATTAAATGTATATTTTTATTTATTGTATTATAGTTTTTATCATAAGATTATTAGTTATTTTCATGCCCATTTCCATCTTCTCTAAATGAAAATATATTAATAAAAAAATTACATATTTTTTTTATAAAAATAGGGTAAAAACTCTATTTAATCAAAAGAAAGGTACAAATAAAGGAAGTACAACAATTCCACCTAGGGAACAAGGCCAAAAATGACACATGAAATGACACTTAAGTAATGTCTCATATCCTAAAAAACAAGCTCCTCTAGCTCCTAAGAAAGATTCACAGACAAGTCACCCAAACTATCCACTCTCCAAACCTCTCTTTGCTTTGATAGCCATAAAAAAAATTACATAATCATTTATAATCATTCATAAAATTCTCTTGGACATAGATTTTGGACTATAAGGTCTTCCATTTTTGTGAAGGATATATTTCTTCGTTGGCCATTTGGTGTCTAGTTTCCCTCTTGCTCACCATAAAGGCATTGCCACTTGGTGGAAGGATACTCGCTCAGACCACCTCACGATGGTTTCTCCCTCTTCAAATGGTTCCTCTGATGAGGACAACCATTCCTTTGTTGATACTTCCAAGGATTTTTTATGTTTTTTCAAACATCTCTTCTGGCTATCCCTTTCGTGGATCCTTTATTGCCTAAAACTATTGTTGTTGTTCAATCTGAGTTTGTTGTTGTTGTTCAGGTTGAGCCGGCTTAACCCTTAGTGTTCACCTCCACTAGTACTTTGATTACTCCTTTTCCCTCTTTTGCGTTGTTGGATCCCTCGCGGCGAGTTAGCTCTTTACCTAAGGTGTTTTTTGAGGATTTGTTCCTCTCATCTCACTTGGAGGACTTCATTCCTGAGCCTTCCTTATCTATTATTCAAAGAAAGAAGAAGGGACTACCCAAATCTGTCCCTATTTTGTGGCCTAGGGTTTCGAGAGTCAGACTAGTCCCCTTCGGTTCTAGAATTGTCTAGTCCTCTTCTATTGTTTGATAGCTATCTGTCAATTGTTTCTGTGTGAGGCATGTTGGCCTATTCTGCCAAGCCCTAGTGGCTCCTATTTATTTTAGGATCGACTCCCCTTTGTTTTTTGCTTCTTTCCTAGTTTGTCTTGGGTTGAACTAGCTTCTTTTTGGCCTTGAGGGCTTTTCGTGTAAAGAATAAAACACCTTGTAAAAGTTTCTTATTTTATCAAAAACACATTAATATTAATCTTAATTATTATTTTTTTGGAATATTAATCATTAGTAGTAATTTTACATGTTAAATTTAAAATTTATATTATATAAATATATTAATAGGCATTTATTCTTAAAATAAATTTATTAATTATAACTAAAGTTATTTGAATATAATAATCATTATAATAAACACTTAGAAAAAATACAACACACATAAGATAGAATTTAGATATATTCTATAAATGCTAATATATTAATAAAAATTTCACGTTTTAAAATTGAAGATTAAATAATATTTTCTGTTGAACCTTATCAATTGGTATTTTAAAAACATTTATTAGTATTTGTAGCATAATTTGAAAAAGATAATGCATATATAATCAAGGTAAAATCCATCCCTCCAAAAATCTCAAAATAATTAGTCACCTTCATTTTTTGAAAAGCCATCTATAATACACAAACTTTTTAATCAGTCATGTTCATATGAAAAGTTTTAAAAATTTTAAAGTTAAATATTCTACATGTTCACTATAGTAGTGTCTCAAAAAAATTAATAATAAATTTTGATTGTTACATCAAGAAGGAATGTTTGCATTCTTTCCTTCAATATTAATTGTATTTACAACATACATTAGAATAAGTATTACAATTTTTTGTTAAATCTCACTACATAATTAATTATTTCATTACAAATACTTCCAAATTTTTTCTTTTTATAATTTTTAAAATTAAAAAATTACAAATAATTTACCTTTATAAATAATAGACCTCCAACAACAAACTAAAATACACAACTATAATATATATTAAACTACATAATTATATAATTCTTTGATGCAGAAGAATTTAGGTTCACAAGCAATCAACATCACCAAAACAAAAAATGGTTTGATTTTCTTTCATTTTGGTCTGATTTCAATTTCATATTGTAATTTGGGGTTTGAGGTCAGCTTTCAAAGTCCAATTCAAGCACAATTTGGTGCTTGATTATTGAACAACATTGTTGTCATTTTTTGACAAAATGTTGGGAAATGGTGTGTGTTTCATGTCATAATATTTGTTGATCAAGTTCTTGAAGATCTATTCGATCAAAGAAATGGGATATTCACTCTCTACATTGTATTGGTTTTCTTATGAACCAATGTGTTATCAAACTAGTGAATTTTTCTTTAAGGGTAAAAGTACAAAGCTATTTCACACTTTATAAAGGTAACAACGAACACTAATCACACTTTTAAAACTTGAATCACTAAAAAGTGGTATATATGTATTGAAATTTGAAATGATGTGAACTAGTAAAATGTGTATTTTTTAGTATATTTTATGTTTGTATTTAAAAAAAACTAATAATAATTTTAAATTATTTTTTAATAAATTAACACTATTATTTAGTTATTGATAAAATGCTAAAAAATGAAGTTACATGAGACGTCAAAAATTTTACAGTAATTTTTTTTTCTTTTAAATTTTTTGTGTGTATTTATAGCTTGAAACTTTAGTGCATGGATATTTTTTTTCCAATTTTGATAAACATATATTTTTAAATAAATATTAAAATGTGTGTGTATCAAAAACCAATTGTTTCCATTCGACATCAAATTTCATATTAAATATTTATCTAAAATGGAAAAAAAATACCATCTTGATATAGATTATTTTATCTAGTGCATCATATTTTTTTCAAAAATTTTAAATAATATTAAATATTTTCCTTGGCATGGTAATCAACCTAATATTTTATGTTGATAACCTAATTTTAATAAAAATAAAATATAAAATATAAATAATAATTAAACTATTAAAATAAATATATTTTTGAAAACTAAACTTATGGATCTACAAGAGGGTATTTTTATATTTTAAAAAAATATTATTTACATGAGTAGGAGTTATTGAAACTTCATGTTTTTCAAATAATTTTATTTTTTTGGTAAATCAGCCTCAAAGTGGTGCTTCATATATTTTTAGCCAACAATTTTAGTTCAAAAAGTTGTGGAAGTATCTAGCTTAGATAGAATAAATCTTATTAGATCATATGTTTGACCAAAATTCGTTTTTAGTTATAAATACTTAAATTCAGTTGTCTTGATAAGTTGGCCAATAGTGTGACACAAGTTTGTACTTTTACCCTTAAACATTTGTTAATAAATCTAAAATACTACCAATGCACATTAAAATGAACTGCATCAAATCATTTGAATTAAATCTTAAATGGTAATTCACACCATAAAGAGGATATCAAAGAAAAACTATAGAGGAAATTTGACCATGACATGCTATGAGGGATGGAGACACTTTTAAAGAAAAAATATGAATACCAAAAGTCCCATCTATTTAGTAATAAATAATTGGAATGAGAGAAGACATCTAGATAGACACGTTGGGGGAAAAATTATGCCACATAAAAGGAGGATTGGGTGTAGAAGTGGACAATGGGAGGAGAAGAGAAGGAAGGATGTTGTGGAGGAAGAGGTTTTATCTCGCATCCAAGAGAGAAAAATGAAAGCCACACCTCCTAAATATTAGCATGGGCCAAAGTAATAGATAAAACACAATCTTCAGGACATGATAACAAGAAGAATAAGAGTTCTCAAGGGAGATGAGTTGGTAAATTTAGTATAGGCAAGATAAATAGTCCACACCACATGGAAGTAGAGTTATAAATGAAGAAGCATCCAATAGAAATCTTAAGATATCTTGTTAGCAAATGAAATTCGAAACAAAACATGAGGATGAGATGATTTGGTATGAATAAAGAAATACAAATTTTCACCTACATATGGAAAGAAAGAAACATTGAAGATTAATTAATACATAGAGAAACCCAACAAAGGTCATGCCCACATTAATTTTAAGTGCAAGTGAATGTAAATAATGATTAATGTTGAGTCTTTTAAAGGATAAGATGTTATATGTTGATATTTTTTAATGTGAAAACCAAGAAGTTGCATTAAGGTTGATGGGAACTAACCAAGCATGACAACAAGCATAGAGAGTGCATAACTGTGATAGAAAAGTGGGTTGCATTGAGGTGAGGAGAAACACCATAGAAGAGGGAGGTCAACCTAAGTAGAGGGATGGATAAAACCATAGAAAATGGATAAAAAAGAAGAGATAATGATGGATGAAAATTAATCATGCCATGTTGCTAAAAATTTATGTGATGGAGGAAGAGTAAGGGAAGTGGAAGAGTCAAAGGGTAATGGAAAACTAGGCAATGTATTGTAAACTTTTATGAAACTGAATAATGTTAATTTGCTTTATTTTCAAATTTGAATGTAAGATGAGAAGTAGAGATTTAATAATGTGCAATTGTAATTGATTCAAATCAACACTAGTTATTATTGATTTTTGGGTTAATTGTTTACTAGATCATTTGTAATCTGAGTTAGTAGATTTGAATTCAGAGTGTTTGTTTTTTTTTTCTATCAATTGTTATTAGAGTGGATAATCATAAGAATGGAGAGGATCCACTAGGAGGTGTGGGTGGAGGTAGTGAGACGATGTTTTTGGGGCATAAGTAGATCGTCGAGCTTGAGGTAGGTTGTGATGGAATTTATGGATTGAGGAAGTGCGAGTGAGAAGCTCAAAATTATTGTTATAGATGTAAGGAGTTTTAAACAGTTGAGGGATAGGAAGCATGGAGTTAGAAGTATGAGTGAGAAGCTCAAAAGTATCATTGCAGGCACATGTGGAGAGCTCGATGTTTAGGAGTGAAAATATCAAAGGAAAGTGTTGTGATAGATTATAGAAAATGAAGTGCAATCTTCATGACATCGAGGTATGAATGTAGCATGGAAATTGCAAGGGTGGTGTTGTTATAGAGACATACCAAAGGAGGGCATGGAGAGAAAAGGTTTTTTTTGGTGGAGGAGGTTAGGTTGTCAACAATGAGCTCACTAGAGATTGTTCATAGTCTCAAAAGGTGGTTCTATCACCCAATTATACCTTTGAGAGCCCATGCTCACAAATTTCTTACCAAACGTGCCTAATGTAGGAGAATCCAATTTCACAAGCAATCACTATCACCAAAAAGAACTTTGGTTTTTTTTTTTCATTTTGGTATAATTTCAATTTCATGTTGCAATTTGGGGTTTGAGATCAACTTTCAGAGTCCAATTCGAATACAATTTGGTGGTTGATTTTTGAATGAAATTATTTTCAATTGTTGAAAAAATGTTGGGAAATGATTTTTTTCATGTCAAAATATTTGTTGATCCAATTCTTGAACATCTATTTAATCAAAGAAATGACATATTTTGGTATAATTTCAATTTCATATTGCAATTTTGGGTTTGAGATAAGCTTTCAGAGTCCAATTCGAATATAATTTGGTGGTCGATTTTGGAATGACATTGTTTTCAATTGTCGACAAAATGTTGGGAAATGGTGTGTTTTTCATGTCAAAATATATGTTGATCCAATTCTTGAACATCTATTTGATCAAAGAAATGACATATTTTGGTATAATTTCAATTTCATGTTGCAATTTGGGGTTTGAGATCAGCTTTCAGAGTCCAATTTAAATACAATTTTGTGGTCAATTTTTGAATGAATTGTTTCCAATTGTTGACAAAATTTTGGGAAATGGTGTGGTTTTTCATGTAAACATATTTTTTGATCCAATTCTTGAACATCTATTTGATCAAATTAACGACATATTTACTCTCTACATTGTATTAGTTTTCTTATGAACCAATGTGTTATCAAACTTACAAATTTTTTTTTAAACATTTGTCAATAAAGATAAAATAATTCCAATGCACATTCAAAGGAACCACATCAAATCATGGAATTCAACACAATCGTCATGTGAAGGTGGAGGATATGTTTATCAGTGTTAAGTATGCCATTAGCGAAGGTTACTCCAAGTTATGGGTGGAAGGAGATTCCATGAAAATTATTAATTATCTCCATGGCACTCAATTGTCAAGTTAGAGTGTTGATCATCTAATAAGGGATACTATAATGATGCTGCAATCTTGTGATGAGACTCATATTTTTCACATTTATCGAGAAGGTAACTTGTTGGTTGATTTCTTTGCCAACGAGGATGTTAGGCCTAATGAATCTTGTTCATGGGAGGAAGGTGGGATCATTCCCAAGGAATCTAGAAGCTTATTGTGGAATGATGGTGTGGGATGAAGTGTGGTGAAATTTATGGCATGGTACTTACATCCATTTCACATGTTTTGTGGGTGCTTTACTACTTTATGGATTTATATTGTGTGTATTTCGCAAGGTATTTGAGAATTGTGTGTTGGTTAACATGGGTGTTGAAAGGATTCAAATAGAACCACATTCTTGTGGTGACATAGGTGTAAGGAGAAGCTTTGGTCTATTTTGTAACATGGGAATTTCACTCCATACAGATAAATATTGCATGGGCATGAGCACAATGCCTCAGCTCAATTCATCTCATTCTGGAATAAGAAAAAGGTTAGGTTTAAAGGTCTAGAGGTTGAAGTGAATGAGGATTTGATTGCCTCAATTACTAGTTTTCCGACTATTGGTAGGAATTTTCTTAAGGATATGAAAATCAATGAAGAGGTGATGACTCAGTTCTTCAAAGATGATGAGATGAAATTGTTAATCAAGATGGAACCTTGGGGTTATGAAAGAGATTCTCTGAAGAAGATTTGGGCAACTATTTCTGAGGTGATGATCAGGTATGTAACCCTAGAAGGGACATTTAAGGCCATCCTTGATCATCATTTCATGCTCCTTAATCATTTCAGGCACGGTCTGTTTATATCTATTCCATTTTTTCTTTTATCCTCGTTGAAGGTTTTGGTGTATGTGTACCTTAAAAATAGAAAGGCCTTAGTTCTCCATGAGGGGCTAATTATTTTGTTAATGGAACATATTAAGACCCTTCTCCTGACCCCTACCATCAAAGGCAAGGAGAAGAGTTTACCTGATGATTCTGGGTTGACGGGTGAGGATCCTGAGGAGGAAGAGGAGGAGGAGGAGGAGGAATGGAGTGGTGAGGAGGAGGATTTCTCCTTAGCTTTTGTGGCTTCTTCTTTGAAGAAAATGAAGGGAGGTTGTGCGAAGAGTAATAGGTCTTCGAAAATGATTACTTGCTTGGGGAGTGATGAGACAGATGTGGGGTATGATGAGTCCCCTCTCAAATTGGAGGATGTGGCGAGTGGTAAAGATGCTATTTGTGTTGGTGGTGAGGTGGGGTCCCAGGTTAAAGTGGTAGGAGATATTAAACCAAGGAGACTTTCTTCCTGCATTACATATCTGAGGAGTAAAGCCTTGGAGTTTATGACCAAGGAGCCTGACGAGGCTAGTGAGGACAAGAGTGTGGGTGAAAAGACAGTGACCATAATGGAATCCCCTCCATAGAAGGTTCCTAAGGAGAAGGAGGGTAAGAAAGAAAAATGTCGGGAGGAGGACGCAGAAAAACTAGAAGCAAATCCAGAGCCCTGGAAAGTGGATCCTCTTTCTAAGGATTTTTTTCGTATTTGGATGAGGATGTGACCTCCATGTTTAATCTATTGCATATGGCTAGAGCTAGGGCTACAAGTACTAGCTAGCTAAATGGTCTTTATAATAATTCAATAAGATAAACATTAAAATTAGAGGCCTAAAGGAAAATCTTAAGAGTGTCCCTAAAGGTCTTGTGCTAGAAATCCTAATTGATAGGATGGTGGACCTTAAAGGGTCCTACCATTATTTTAAGTCTCTTTGTGAAGAAATAATTTCTGCTCTAGAATCCAAAGTGTTTGGAATCAATGTGGACTTCGAAAAACTTATGTAGGCATGCCATATTTCTATAAAAAATAGTGCAAATTCCTTAGAAATCCTATTTAAGAAAATCATTGAATTGAGAGAAGATCAATTTTACTTCTCTAAGCTTATCGAGAAGGAATGTGCAGAAAAGGGCAAGGGCGAGGAGACTCCTAAAGATGATGATAAGGGACCTGTGACTAGACGATCGACTAAGTGGAACAAAACCTTTGATGCTGAGAAAAAGGAACTGATGAATATGGTTGAAAAGCATAAGAACCAAGACTTAGAGATGGCCAATACTCTTTGTGGCCCGAGTTCGTTTTTTCTTGTTGTTTTCTATTTGGGTTGGGGTTTAGGTTAGGCTCCATTTTTCTGTTAGTTTGTTAGGTGTTGTTGGTTTCCTATTGTTTTATCTTTGTTCAACACATGCCCTTTGATGTTTTTTGGCTGATTGGTTGTTGGTTGTGGTTTGTTATGTTTATCCTTTGAGTAAAAATTATGTGTCTTTTTGTTGTAAAGGGTTTCAAGATCCCTTCAAAACCTATTTTCCCCCTATTAATCAAAACCAAATCAAATCATTTGAATTAAATATTAAAAGGAAAGTCACACCATAAAAAGGAGATCAAATATGAATAATAAAATTTATACTTATTCAATAATGAAGAATTTTGAACGAGAGAAGACATTTGGCTAGACAT
>CM021102.1:366257107-366351621 GCA_007115665.2 Sequoiadendron giganteum | reverse complement strand
CTCTTACATGTTCTTGTGCATTGAGCCAAGTGGCATTTAAGTCATTTTCTTTCCCTTTCCAACAAGTCATTTCATGATTTTCAAAATCCACCTAATCTCATTTATTGGCTCATTCATCAAAATGTTCTCAAGCTTCCTCCATTCACATCTTGACAAGTGGCACTTGGCCATTGGATTTTGAATGATCCCACATTGCTTCATTTTTCTCATTCCTCCATCTTCTCTTTCTATAAATAGAAATCTCTTATACTTCATTTTCATCAACAATTTTAGAATCTTTTCTATACACACATTCATGTTGAAACATCTTCATCACAATATCTAAAACTTATCACAATGGATTGGGAAAGGGCTCTCTTTCCACATCAAAGGAGCACCAATCCCCCTATGGGATTGAGGTTTGGTTCATTTTAGATAGGTTTACATGCTTGTATGCTTTCTTTGTGTCCTTATTATCATGTTTTCTTATCTTAATATGATCAAGAATTTCACAAGGAGCTTGATTTGTCTTTTTTAATTTGACTAACTCTCATGTGTTGATGATGTTGGCATGAGGTCTAAATCTAGATCACAAGAACATACATCCAAAATCATTAAACACATTCCATAAGATGAAAAAGTATATAATAGAACCATCCAAAGATTGCATTCATTCCATAAAGTAGTTAAAAATCTCATTTCCAAAATGAGGTAGATCATACAATAGTGTTGCAATTACAAAGATACAAGATTCCTCCTCGAATACAAATGAGGAGTAGAACATATACATAAGTATCCAACTGATCCAACAATATACAAAAGATGGTACAAATAACTGGAATCAAACTCCCCAATCTAGAAGATCACGCCATCACGAACATGAAATGGGAACCCAATGGTGTAAGGTGAACGTTCCACCCAACCAAGTGCTACTCAAAGGCCCACCTCCCATGCTACGAGATAACAAAAGGGAATCCTAGACAAAAACAAAACCTCTAGAGATAGACAACTACAAAAATACACCATACAAGTACAATACTTAACATAAAAGGTTACATTGCTTCCAGAGTAATATTATCAAGTACACCAACTAAATCATACAAACTATTGTCAAAGGAGTGTCATCACAAAGTAGCATGGGTTACCCTAGCCGATCTTCATAGGCCCCGACCCCCATCGAGAGCCACTCCCCTACGGATAGCACAAGGATCTAATCCAATACCCAAGGGTAAACACAGTGCACAAAACTGGAAAATAAATCCCAATCCAGAATATGAGAGGTAACACATCATGTTCATAATAACCAAGTGCTTAACTGAATTACAACCAAGTGCACTAACCAAGGGAAAGAAAGTTTTGAACCATAAATCACAACAACCCCCTCATAAAACTACAAAATTTGGAAGACTTACCTACACAACAAACTAATTTCCCAAACTTATGAGAACATAAGAAATCATAATTTAATAAGCAATTCAAGCAGGAAATCAAACTACCATTAGGATTTTCTAAATCTAATTTCCATTTCAAGAAATATAATAATACATTGCTTGAAATAATCCTTGACTTCATGCAATTTCATTTAAAGGAAAAAACAAGAAATTTAATTAATTTATTTATTTCAATTTCCCAACTATATCAATTTAATAATCAATTTCCTCTTTAAAATCATATCATTTTAAAATTATCTACATTATGCATTTGCATGCATTTATTTCAGATATCATTTAAACATATATATTTATATATATGTATAATTAAATATATTTATACATTATTATACATATATAAATTTATAATATTTAAATAAAAAACTAAATTACAATATTCCAAATCTCATATAATAAATATAATAAGAATATTATATATATATATAAATATATATTTATATATTTAAAAAAAAATACAAACTAAATAAAAACAAATTTATTTTCAATGTGAAAGAAGGATTTGTTGCCTTCAATGACTAAGTTGGTTGCAACACTACCGAACCCCCATTATGTGGGTGCGCAACCACTGTGGGGTAATGCTGGCAGTTCCTCACAACATCAACTCTCCCCAATGGGAAGTTGGCTGTGGGGTAGCGACAACGCTCCCCCACACATTTAGACTTTTTAAAAAATCATTTTAAAACCTGCGAATATTTTATTTGTCGTATAGAAATTTTCCTAAGGGATTTTCAATATAAACTTAATAGGAAACTTCATAAATAATATATATATATATGTATGCATGTGTATATGTATATATATTGCAAAATATATAGATATATATAAATATATATGTATATATATAAATTTATCAAAACGATTGGTCTAGTTGAGAAAATTATTTTCACAAAACTCTTTATAGGAAATATTTACAAAACTTTCTAGAGAAGCAATATTTTACAAAAAAAATCTACAAAATGATGTTTTCAAATTTTTACTAGAGGTTTTCAATTTCCCCAAGATAAACAAATCTAAAATGAAGAAGAGAAATAATCTTCTAGAGGTTTTCTACAAATTGATAGGAAGATTTTAAATCCATTCATACAAAGATTTTCTAAATCTTCTATTGTTTTCCCTATGAGATTTCTATTGTTTAAAAACAATTTCCTAGAGAGATTTTCCAAATCTTCTATTGTTTTCCTTTTGGGATATCTATTGTTTAAAAACAGTTTCCTACAGAGATTCTAAAGCTTTTAAGGCTAATTTCCAATCCAAACAAATCAAGCTTAAAACAATTTCTATAAAAGCTCTAAGCTTTCACAAAAATTTCAAAACATGACAATCTTTCAAATTTACAAGATATATTAAAGCTTCTAAACAAATAACATATTCTTATGGTACTGACAATATTTCCAATTTGCATATAAATAATTTTTTTTTAAAGAACCTCTTTCTGAATGCTTGAGGAAATGATGTTTGAAGTAGAGCTTTGCCTTCAGATTCCAATTTACCAAAGATTCTACCAACAAAATCAAAGCTTCTTCCAAATTATTCACTTTTCCACAAAGATGAAAACAAAACCAGAGCCAAAATTTCTCGAGAATTTCTTCCTCAATTTTCAACCACCACTTTCAACAACTTCTTTCCATTTTTGAACAACCTCCCCAAAATATATTTTCTCATTGTCATGAAGTAGCCTCTTTCCTCTTTCAGTTAATGCAAATATTCTCTCCGAGAATTAATTTCCCAACAACAATGTTTAATTTTTTCTAACACATGTCACAAATAAAATATCTTCCCCACAAAACATAGATATTTCCTCTAGATATTTTCTAACATATTTGTTCATTTTTTAATTCAAAATTTACATAATAATTTTTAATTAATTTAATGACTTTATAAAATAAATTTAATCTCAAAGATTAAATCACTTTACAAAATAAATTTAATTTAATTAATTAAATCAAATACAGAGCTTCTAACACAATAAACAAGATTAATTAAATAATCACTTAAAACCATTTTCAACATTAATTTCCCACTAAACATACCTTGCAATATAAATAAACAACTTGTTGCAAGGCTGTTTGAAGCATAGTGTGATAATTAGGTGAATTATGAATTAGGTCCCATGTGGATATCTTTGGAGGAGTATTCTTTAATTATTTGACAAGATCATACTCCTTTCCATGAGGAGGACCCTGTAAGATAGGGTTAGGTAGGATAGGATTAGACAATGAGAGGGATGTTGAAGGGATTTATCTTGGTTGCAGATTGTTCCTGGTGTTATGTATATGAGGAATGGTATTATGACTTGGTTACTGCAACACATTATTCTTAGGTGGGTAAAGGATAAATTAATTTTTATTTTGAGTTTGAGGTTTATGTGAAGGTGGGTAAAGGATGAGTTGAGGTTGAATAATATTAACATCCCTTAGTGAGTGAGAGTCTAGTGGTACTTCATCATCTTCATCTAAGGGCATGATATCATTATTGTCAATTTTTTCCTTTTCTTGCATCATGATATTCTCCCTAGGAAGAGAGTTTTTTTTTAGAACTAAAAACTAAATTTTCATTGCCTTCAGGGATTTGTTCTTCCAAAATGAATTCATCACAAATAGGGGAATGATCAATGGTTGACTTGTCTTGATCAATAAGGGTTTCCTTAGCTAAAGGGAGACAACTAAGATTCTCATGACATTCATCGATTATGTTCTCTAACATCAAAGTATTTTCTTCACCATTAGGGGAGATAATAAGAGAAGAATAAGTGTGCTTGTCAAGATTGCCCAAATTTTCAATCCTTTGTCCCATAATGTCTTCCAAAATAGGATAAGTATGGGAAGGATCATAGAGAGGGTTGTTATAGACCTTAAAGATTTTATCATCTAAGACCAATCTATCATCCTCATCATTAAAATCTCATTCTCTTGTGTATAATATCTTCACAAGGGGGATGAGGAGAAGAACAAGCAAGATCTTCATGATTCTCATTGATTGTATCTTCTTTCACCAAGATAACTTTATCGCTAAAAGGAGATGTATTGGGAGAATAATAATTATGATCATCATGATTGTCTATGCTTGTATTCTCTTCTATCATATCATCCTCACAAATGGGAGAGATAAGAGGGTGTGTAGGTTTAAGGCACACATCACCATTTTCACTCTCTTGCACTAAGAGAGTCTCATAACTAGGTAATGCATTGAATGAATGACTAACATGTTTATTCACTAATTTTTTCTTTGCAGTTTTGGAAAAGATTGAAACTAACATTTTTGAAAAAATACTATATGAAAGCTTAAAATGTAATCTTAAGACCTATAATGAAATGCAATTTTTAGATTTTAAACAAGGTAATTTACTAACTACACTATGCAATGATCTAAAATTGAAATGTTCTAAATGCAAATTTGAAATTAATAAATGCATGAAATGGACCAATTTAAGCTAGATTTTTTAAAATGTATGAAATAAAAAGTCAACCAACTAAAATATATAAAAAATGGTAGCAAATAGAAGCTTAAAAACAAGGATTTTAGTGTTGTAGAAGGTACTTTCGGATGTGCTAAGGGACTGATTTGCCCAATTTTTCCAAAAAAAATAGAAATGTTTAGTTGATTTTTATGATTTTTAGTTTGGATGATGTGTATCCTAAATGAAAATGCAATTTTTAGGTGATTTTCAATTATCTTAGATGAAAAAATGCAACCTATATGTACTTTCACTAATGCAAAATTTCAAACCCTGGAATGCAAATTAACCAATGCAAATCCTAATGCAATGTTAATGCAAGCCAAATCTAGGATGATGATGGACTCCAAATTAGAAAAGAAGGTATTTAAAATGAAAGTTCACCAAAATGAGTATTAAAAAATTGTACACTCTCTTTCACACCTAGGATTTTTGACCTAAGAGGAGAGAGGTAAATTTCCACACTCTTCACTCAAGAACAAGCCCTTGAGATTTCAATGCAAAGGAGATTGAAATATGGCAAAGGGAATGTTCTAAGGGATTGAATAATGTCAAATAAAGGGGCTCACCACCATGTTTGAACTTGGAAAAGAAGATGTTAGAAAACATAATGTGATATGAAAAATGACCTAGGAATGCAAATGAAACAAAATAGAAAGTTGTAAAACTAAAAGTGTGCACCTAGAAACTTGTGGAGACTAGAAATACTATTGATTCTAAAAAAAATTCTCACTGGGATTCATTCAAAAATTTGGGCAAATCAATCCCAGATTAGGATTTCTGTACATGAACATGTTTCTCAGAAAAGGGTATCTGAAACTGTAAAAATCTCAAAATTGACCAAAATGGGGCTCATTCACCAATTGTGGTGAATGAGTCCAGTTTGGATTTTCTAGAAATTCAAAGTTCTAATCTACACCTCTTGATCTACTCTTCTTGCTCCTCCAGGTGTTTGGATCTGAAACACTGATTTTTCAGGGTTGTAAGTGACTTTTTGTGAAGATTTTGACCTTACAAGTAGAGATATGACTCCAACAAGTTTGAAACCTATTCTTCAATGATCTCCAAACCTTTAAAGTATCTAGATTTGGAATCACACAAAGAAAGAGATAAAATGTTAATTGTTAGGGAATGAGGGTTTGCCTTGGTCAAACCTCATTAAGGTAATTAAACCAAATGATGAAATAATGAAAGATGAACATGAAGCATGGGACATACGACATGAAACATGAATAATGATACCTTGATTTATGTCTTGTAAATCTACAACTCAACATGAAATGGTCATGAAGGATGTAGATCTTGATCTTTGACAATAAGAATAGAACAATGCTTGGTCTTGGATCTTCTATGCTGCATCACAACACTAGCTAACTAACATTATTGATGCTTGACATACTTGACATGATGATGCATCTTGAATTGTTGCAACAATGGATGAAAAATATTTCCCTTGAATGCCTTAGAAATGAGCTTGAGTGCTTAACCCTTGCTTGCTTGACTTTATGACATGAAAGTATACTATTGTTTGGACTTCTCAGGATGCTTAGAGATTACTTAGATGAAATATCCAAGAATTTTCAAGTGTCCAATCAATCGATCCAACCAATATTAAAGTCCTTTGAAGTGATTTGTTTGACTTCTATCCTTTATGGTTAGCCATTGAAGGTTTTAGTGAGTTGTAGTAAGAAAGTATCCATTCATCATTTCCTTCTCCATTGTCATTATCTTTCTATCAAGGTTTAATTACCAAACATGGCATTTGACTAAGGATGTAATACCCCTTCGTTTTGCATCTAGTTCAAGTTGCTTTATGCTATGTTTGGTTGCAGTTACTTTGATACTGGATATATTTTGTTATGATGATTTGATCGCTACTATTGAGCGACAACTATTATTGTGGAATGTAGTTATCTGATTATTGTTTCACATGCATTATGGATTAATGATGTTGTAGAGTTAGCATGAGATATTATTATGAGATTATTGGAATTATGATGAAAGTGTCAGTTTTGATGAGTGTATGGGTGAAAAGGATGAGTTCGCATCACTTGTTTGCGAGTGCCCTACGAATCCGTAATTCCTTCTTCACGGTGTGTATTATATGCTGGATATATTGTATGATGTTGTTTACTTGGTTGCAGGATTGCAGGTACATGGCATCGACTCCACCTAGTTTCACAGGTTTGAGTATGTCGATCCAACGGTTAAGTTGAACGGGAGATAGTAGCTAGGTAAGATGTGTCAAGTTTACACCCTAGCCTTAGTGTGTCATCAGTTGTGTGTGTCGAGTCATTGTTTGTCTTGCTTTAATGTTATTTAATTCTAAAGAATTCTTGATTTGGAAATAGATATTTAGAATAATTGCATTTAAATCATGTTGATGGTTATTTAATTTAAATAATGCAATGTGGATAAAACTTTATATTTAAATTAATTAAATTTAATCCAAAGGGGTTGAGTTTAGTTATTAAATAATTAAATTAATTAATTAAACATGATGCAAGAGAATGAAAGGAAATAAAAAAATTAGAATTAATTTTGGAATTTAATTTCAACGTGTGGGAATTAAATTAGAAATTGTAATTAAATGTTTATTTGGGAAATTAGTTGCAACTTTGGAAATTAATTTATTATTTGAAATTGTATTTTAAATTGAAATTGAAATTAATATCTAATTTGCATGTAATGTGAATTAGGGTTGTAAAAATTGAAATTGAAATATCTAATTTGCATGTAATGTGAATTAAGGTTGTATTAGGTATTTTTGATTTATAAAGAATACATGTTTTAATTTTAGGGCAGCAGAAAGAGATTTAAAAAAAAAATACATTTTTACAACAGAGAAGAAATTTTGGAAAATTTGCACAAGGGTTTGAAGAAAGTTTGACTGTAGAATTGATTGAAGGAAAGATTGTTTGCATTTGTTGGGTTTTGGATTGGATTCATTGGAGGATTGAAGAAAATTCAAGAAATCCTTGGAGGAGGCTTGCATCAGAAATTCATCTTTTCCTGTAGCTTCTTGTACCAGGTTTTCCTCTTTGTGTTTTATTATTCTTGATTGTTTTTCTTTAAAATAGTAGTGATTAAAGATTTGTTTGTTAAATCTATTTTAGAAAATAAATTTGATATTAGAAGAAAAGAATTAAATAAATTTACAGTCTTTGCTTGTGAAAATTCTTGAGTGAAAATTGTGAAAACCTTAGTTGAATTTAAACTATTTGGAGAAATAGATTGTGTTGTTATTGGAAATCAAACATAGAGATTGAACAATGCATTTAGAATGTTTTTAGAAAATGAAACCTTCTGTTTATTATTAAAAATCGGATTTTAAAATCTACTGGATAATTATATTTTTTCATGGTAAAATGGTCTCGTTGCGTCGCCTATAACTCCACTTTCACAAACTGGGTTGTCAGGAAATTTAAAGGGTTTTTTTATTTTGAAATTTTCTTATCCGTGTCAAAAAATGACAAATACCCAGATCATAATGTTTGAGTTATGCTTGAAACATGAGACTACTATTAAGTTATTTTCCCATGGCTGCTTTGAAATAAAATAATAATAAATTGATATTTATAAATATTAATATTTTATGTATTGTTATTATAATATTAAAATATTATTTAATAATATTTTATATTATAATTTATAATATTAAAGTATTATATTTATTTATATCATTTTAAATAAAATTTATATATTAGAGTAGTGGAATTAAAATTATAAATGTATGGGAAATTATTGTTTTTTTTTTTGAATGGCATGTTAAAGTTTAATTGAAGGAGTTAAATATTTGATTTAAAGAATGCATAATTTAAAATTTAATTGTGAAATTTAAATTCATATGTAAAAGGTCCAATTATTAATTTGATTTAATTGGAAAAATATATTTATATTTTAGAAAATTGATGATAAGGGATGTTTTATTTTGAATTAAACAATTTGATATTTTGTAAAGAATAGAAGATATGTTAATGATTAAATATATTTAAATATATTAATTTATATTTAGTATCTATATATTGAAGGGATATATCCATTTGAAAGAATAAATAATATTTTATCTTATTTTATTCTGTTGTTTGCAAATTGGGTATTATTAGTGTTCTAAAAGAAATGATTAGTATGTATGAAAAATGGATAGAGAAACAATATGTTATTATATTAAAGTGATTGAATGTTTTAAATAGAAAATTGAATGAGATGTGAGATTTGGTTAGAAAATGGAAAGAGTTTGCTTGCATGGATTTGTGTCGATTTAAAAGTAAATTAAAAAGTTGTTTTATTGATGAAGCAATCAATTATGTTATTTATTAATTTCTATTTAGATTAATTGAATCATTGTGATTGGATTATGAAAGAGATATGGATTTAGTATATCCAAAAGTAGTATCTTCCTTATGATTATCTTAAAGGATTTAATTCTCTGTATTCAATAAAGGGAAGTAAGTTTAATTGTTTTAGATTTCCAATAATGAAAAGGGAAATAGAGGTTATGATTATTTTAGATGATCTAGTTATCGTGTCTTTGACTTTGTCAACACTACCTATTGAATGAGTATGGATTTAGGAAATCCAAATATTAGATTTGATTGATGACTTGAATGCTTTTGTTGCTATGTCGTCAAGTTGCATTGTTGGTTTTGGGATTTAGTGTTAGTCTTAAATTATAAGTCTTCCAGAAGAACTTAGAGGATAAGAGTTGTTGAATCTTTATACCATCCAGTTGTTTTCCCTTGGGTAGTGCATGGTGTTTTTTCAGTTTTATCCAGTTTTTACGAACAGGGATGTTTGCACCTCCTTGGTTTAGGAGTGGATTATGGGATCTGTGTCTCCTTGTATGGAGTGACCTTGTTATGTGGTTTCATCTTGTTGCCTCATGTGAAAGGAGTGGACTATGTGTTTGTTGCCTCAAAGATGTTTGGAGTGAGTTCTATTATTTATATCCTCCTTGTGTTGGAGTGGATTATGATGCCTAGTTGGTATGCACTTGTGGTTCCCTTGGTGGATTGTTTGGGTGTGCATTGTCGAATAGAAGAGTGGCTTTTGTTAGGGTTCGGAGCCCAAAGTGGTAAATCGGGTAACCTTCAAAAGTGAGTTAATCAAGTGATAATTAAATTAATGTACTTAGATGATTAGGATGCATTCACATTAATCAAGATAATTTAATCCTCACTCATAGACACAAGGGCTCGTTTAGACTTGGGATGAGTGAGAAGGCCTAGAATGGCAAGATCAACTATATTATCCTTGCGAGAGGTAGTTGATTCCGCATGAGTGAGTATGAGTGTTGGGATTCGATTGAGGCCACCAGGATTACTTGTGCTGGAGCCTATGAAGGATGCCCAGAGGAGATCTCATGACTACTATGCAATGACACTCTATCTAGGACAACTGTTGTTAATTGTTTTATGTGTATGGTTCTTTGAACATACTTGATTTATTTTATGTCTAGAAGCAATATGACCTATGTCAGTGATGTGAATGTTGTACTGGATTTGTACTTATTGATGGAATTTATTTGGTTATGTCAGTTTGAGTCAGTATGAATCTTCCTTTGGTTAGTGGATTGTAGATCTTTGGTCCATGTTACTTTGCCACTATCTCCTAGCATGGGGGGTGGGCCTTCGGGTACCACATTGGTTGGGTGGAACATGCACCAAAATCGTTGGGTCCCCATCTATCTTCAGTACTTGGTGGCGAGACATCCTGATGGATAGCTCACGGTTCTTGTTGTAATTACTTGCATTGTAATATTTTAACTTGTATAAGTTATTTTATCCCTCTTATGTTTATGAGGTAGAAGTTTGTAATTGTAACCTTGAGTATTATTGTCTCATTCTTGGAATGAGTGATGTAACTATTGGTTTAAGTTAATATTTATGAGATTGTATTTTGGTTGATTATCTTATTATGTTATGTGGTATTCTTATGATGTATGATGTTTATTTCATAAAGTTATAATGCTATGGTTATATGTAATATGTATGTGTGGGTTTAAGTAATCCTAACCTTGTAGCCTTAGAGGTTTTTTGTTAATTAGTAAGTGAATGTGTATGTTAAATGCACTTTATGAAAAAAAAATTGGTTCGATTATGATATTAATTGCAATTTTTTAAGGTTACTTGGCGGGGCATTATAAAGGAAAAACCTCATTTAAACACAAAAAAAATCCCTCTTTGTATTTATAGATTATATGTTGAAGAAGGATTAAATATCTTGAAGATAAATTTTTCCTTGTTGCATAAGTTGTCATCGTTGTTGTTAAGCCACAAAAACACAATTATATAGTTTATTTCCAACTTTTTGATAGTGATGCTTGGGGAAAATGGAAGCTTAGATCTTGTACTAGAGGACCTATAAATTTGATCCAGACGCCTTTATAATGACCCATTTTCCCAAGGGTGAATGAGTCCATGTAGGCACCAAAAAAAAAATTATTTTTAGCATATTTTTTATCCTCTACACTTACTAGATCCACTAGTAAACAATTTTTTCAGACTGTCAGTCTTTAGGATATTACAATTTCATATTAGGGCATATAGGATCATTAAGTTAATCATTTCAAAATATTTCCAATGAATTCCAATCCCCTGATAGATGTAGATCTAGGTCTGATTGGCTCACCTTGGAGGCTAAAATTCAATCTTTTCACCTTGTGATCTACATCTCAATGAAATTTATCAAATATGGAAATGGCCCTAGGTTATGGACATGAATATGAGAGTCATCACATTTTTTATATTTCAAGTTGTATTTATATCTCCACAATGGAAAATTATGGTGAAAGAGAGTGTTTCCTTTTGAGGAATAAAGGCTAAATGATAAAAAAATGATGAATTGACAATTTGTTGCAACACACCACTCATATCTAATCTCCTTGATGGATTGAACTCATGTTCATCACTTTCAAGATTAAAGTCTTTCTTTTCTTGATTAAATTTCAAGGCTTACAAGTGTTAGTTCTCAAAGAATACATACAAAGCATAAACAAAACTCGAATAAAACTTGACATGATGCTTGAGTAATGAAATATGGTAATAATTCTAAAAAAGAATCTCTTGAATAATTTTAGGACACTTGATTTTCTCAATTGAATTCTTAATTACGCTCCTCAAAATTGTTATGTTTAAAATGGTGAAAATATGTTCTAATTTCCCAAAGATTAAAGCTTGATAGCTGACAATTGGAATTTAAATTTCAAATAATAAATTATCAACATCAAAATATTCAAAAGTTAGTCTGACTTAAGTAGTCCATGGCATGGTGCGTCATAGACTAGATCTTAGCTTTTCCATGATCCAAGCTATTGGGGGAAAATATTACATGTATACTTTGATCTTTCACATTTTATTTTACATTAAATGTTTAAAATGAGCTATTAAATGCATATTTAGGAAATTAGGTGCATATTTAGGTCTAAGCACATAAGGGGGAGAAAAACCTACTGTGAATTTGTCAAGGGTGACAATTTATGATGCTACACAATTTATAGATCTGAATGAATATGGGAAATGTTTGAAGACCTAATTACTCAATGAAGTATTCAAGTTGTACAAGTTAAAAAATTTGGGATAGTAGAATTTATTAGCAACAAAAAAAGGTTCAACCAATGATTCTAGAGGAGAATAACCTACAAATAATGAGCAATTCATATTTAAATTTTCATTCAAAGAATTTTTACTATGCTTGCACTCTACTCTTCTAAACTCTACTTCTAGTTTCCAGTTCTATGTTTCCTAAAATCATAATAGTTTGTTGCATTTTCATACTTAATAGAGGTGCATATTCGCATTATCAAATCAATCCAATAAATAAATAATTAATCATCATCAAATCATTCCCACATCAAAGGACATTAACCGTGATCCACCATTTTAGCTCTTCCATTGAGGCTAGTATCCAAGTGGGTGTTTTATATCAATTTTAGTGCTTTCCATTGTGAGATTAGAAGAGATGTGATTTAGACCATAGATTCATTTTTCCTATTTAATAGTTAGTATAGTTTCAAGTATTATATTTTTCATCATAATTATATTTTAGAGCCAACACTTTGTTGAAATATATAATTATATTGTCTTAGATTGCATAGGTTATGCTAATATTAATATATCTATCAATGAATATATATTTGACTTATTCATGAATCGATGAGTTGGATGAGTAATTTCTACTAAAAAGGGTATAAACTTTGGCACCTACTCATTCCTATATGGGGGGCATTTCGATTTAATGACTAAGGTCAAATGTATGTTTAATTAGAGAGCTATTATAGTTCTACATAAAAGTAAGTATCATTTGTGTCAAAAATATAGCCTAACCTTATATCCAAAAAGGAATCATCTTGATTCCCAATACATTTTTTTATGGAAGGTTAGAAGATCATATGATATTGAAGAAAGTTGACGCTTGTTTACATATTACATATACATAGACAAAGTCAATGAGCATAGAGAAATTTAGTGATTTTAATGAGTCTACAGGCCTCTTAGCCCGTATTACTTAGATTTTTGTGTCATAATTCTTATTTCTTAGCCATGTGATCATGTGTATGATTTTGTAAGAGCATCTTATGATATTGTGAGATGGGATTTACTTATTAGTGACTTTATCATATGCAAGAGCTTGTAAGAAGGGTTTACAATAGAATGTACACAAAATTTATAGAAATCTATTAAATTCACATGGTAAAAGATCTTTAAAGACATTTTCATACACGAAAATATAATATCTATTTTAAAGAAAAGGTTATGATTCAATTTATTAAAAAATATGATAAATTTGTTGGAAGAATAAGGAGATGTCATTCATGAACATTTTGGCAACATGAGCATGTGGAATTGGCACAAGGTATAGAGTTATCCATTATATTGTTATCATTGATGTCAATATTATATCTCGATACAAATAATATGGTGTAGATCAATTTGGAATATTTATAGGGATGATTATGAAAAATATTTTTTGCAAGAAGGGTTGATTCAATGAAGGCAATAGTTGTGGAAATTGACTAAGTGTCAATTTAATTGATTTTGTGTATAATGGATGTGGTATTGGGTCCACACTAGTCTTATAATGAAGAATTTTCTCTTTGCTTTTCACATAATTTTTTTGATTGATAGACAAATCTAATTCTATATTTTCATCTTGTTTTAGTTTTTGGTTTTGGAGTTATGAGTAACATAAGTTTGGCTTGGAAATTTTAGATTTTCTCCAGTTTAGTACATATTCTTTGGTGAATTTTCACTTCTTCGTGGACTAGATTTTTTCTTTGTAGAGTTGTGAAGATGTTGAAAGGTTTCATATGAGTGAATATTCCAATTGGCCTTGATTTTGTTGGCCTGTGCATCTAATTTTCGATGTATAGTTGCTGAATTTTTCTATAAGGTCATTACTGATGTCGACCTAATGAGTTGGGTGTATTGCAAAGGTTGAATATGTTATGATCTACTATGTGGATGATATTTTAGGTTTGTGATGACCTATTTCAAATTGTTATAAGGTTTTAATCTTTGTACGATGAAGTGTGTGTGTAAGGATATTGAGCCGATAAGCTACATTTTGTATATTAAATCTAATGTGATAAGAGTTCTTAGATGAAAATTATGTGAATATAGAGAAAATGCAAAGCAAAGTAGAGTGTTAAATCAAATCAATATGAAGAGTTTTGAGTCTATATTTTGAGCTTCATTGGAACTATATTTTGTGCATGAGTTAGATGCAATTGTAACAATTCAAATCTAGATGTGAGCCACAATCTCTTCTATATCTTTTATTTCTTAGGGGATAGTGAGTCCACCTATTGTGAGCACTTCTATAATAATATATTGTGAGCTAATTCTCACCATGGTTTTTCCCATTTTAGATTTTTTACATAAAAACCCTAATGTTCATGTGTTATCTAATGTGTTGGACGTTTTCATTCTTTCCTTAATTATTGTAATTGAATATGTTATGATTTGATTGGTTAAATGTTTAATTGGTTCAAAGGAATATTGATTTACCCCTCCTCTTAGTATTTCAAGTGTTCAACAATTGATATCAGAGCTTGGTTCATTGGAAGGAGCTTAATAGCTTGGGGAAGATCTTCAAGTTTGAACACATGGATGTTAGAATAATACCTACTCTTGTGGAAGAGATTCCTATTGTTAGATCTACAGAGGAAGATTACATGTTTGGCATAAATGGAGAAATAAAAGTTTTTATTGAAGATATGAAAAGAACTAAAGGTGGAAACAAATATTTAAAATAAATTATCAAATAAGTAGATGAATGCATTAGAAAATTGAGAGAACAAATCAAGAAATTTAGAGAAAGGCATAAGGAGGTTAGTGAACAGTTGAAGCAAGCAAATGAAACAGTCATCGGACTGAAGGTGTAAGTTGAAGAAATAAAAAGAGTTGAAGAATGCTTTAATGCAATGGTGAAAATAAAATATCAAGAATTCATAAGGATTGAAAAAGAAGTGGTGAAATTGAGATCAGATCTAGAAAATGAAAAAATTCATGAAGAAAAATTCAAGATGAATTCTACACAGCTTGATAAAATGATTACAAATCAGAAAGGCTCCAATGTTAAAGACTGATTAGGGTTTCAAATAGAATAAGGCTCAAATACAATAAACCATCTTGGAAATAAGATTGAACATAAGAATAACAATGGCAAGTACATCTAAAATTAAAGGAATAAAGCTAGAAGACAATCAGTCAGAAAACCAAATGCAAAAAGGTACCCATTGTTTAACGGTTTATGTTATTCATTCAATAAATTTAGACATAAGGCTATGGAAAGTAAAAGAATAATGAATCAAAATTTTCCATCTTTTCCCAGTCAATTTTTAATGTTTAAGAGATTTGGTCATATATCTAGTGAATGTAGAAGTCAAATAATGAATGGTTATAACTATGGTAGAATGGTTTAATATTTAAATGGCTACTTATATACATGCAATGGATTTGGGCACAAAGGTAATCATTGTAGATCAAGAATGATTGGAAGCAAGCTAGTTCAAAAGAATTTTATATGTGACAATTGCAGTAGGCTTGGACACATTTATATGTTTTACAAAAGTAAAAATATGAAGAAGTATAATTTGATAAAGAATGATCCAGTACAAAATATTGATTTTGTAGAGACAAAGAAGGAGATGGACAAGATCTATAGAACGAAGGAAGAGACTGAGGTTAAGGATGAATCTATACTAGCATATGATGCAAAATGTTTCCTTTGGAAGCTATGTTGAGAGCTTTGGCTTAGGGGGAGCTTTAATGGAAATGTTTAATCCTACATGAAAGAAAATGGAGTTGATTCTTCAACATGAGGATATGTGGTTAAGGTCAATATGTTTGACCTATTGGAGAAAATTTTGGTACAGAATATCATCATGCAAAAGATCATAGAGAATTTGAAGTTAAGTATTCAATGAAAATTAGGTCATGAAAAATTGTTTATAAGTGATTAAACTTAATTAAAATTCATTTCCAAATAAGTTTTCAAGTGAAGAAGAGTAGACAAAGTGAAAAGGAGGGCACTTCAAGTGATTGAGTTCTTGTGCAAGCAAACCCTAGTCAGAAAATTGAAGTGAAAGGTATTTACAGACTTTTTTGCCCTAATTGTTTAGAAATTTCTTTGAAATAAATTTAGAAACTATTGAAATGGCTACACCAAGAGTTTGCAGATGTGTCTAAGAGAACATGACCTAAATTTAAGAAGTATTTTAACAAATCCACTGAGGTCAATCTAGAAGGTTCTTTCTCAAGGGTTTTGTATAGAGTCCTACACACAAAGGACATAAGGATATATATTAATAGAAAGATTTAAGAGTATGATCACTCCAAGCTAGGAGATGTGTGGATAAATGAACTTCCTAATGATGACTTTATGTTGAATCCAAAATATCAACATCTTGTTATGAAGGGTCTCAACATCTAGAAAGGGTTCCCTAAAATTTGTCTTGACTATTCTTGGGTAAGGATATATTTGGGCCTCATCCATGATACATTTTTATGGATGGATATGCCTAGGCTGATCACAAAGGAGGTGATTATGGAAGTTATAGGGTTGTGTGCCATTAGACCCATTATGTTACTCAAATCTATTAAGAATGAGATTGTAATGGAGCAAATAGGATCAAAATATGACAAGAGGGATTTGACCATCAAATACATAAGGAATCCTACTATGAATTATGACTCCATGATGGTAGCTTACAAGTTGTATTTATCCAACAAGGAGAGTTATATATCTTCCACCACTAATAGCACTGCCTATGAAATGGTGGAGAAGGGAGTGAATTATGACCAATGTGGATTATTGAGGTAGTAGTTCATGGAGAATTTATATAAAATAAAGGATATCATGTATCCATTTAAGTATGGAACTTTAATTGTGTGTTTGTTGTTTTAATTTTTTAAAGAACTCCCAAGAATGAAGAGTGTAGTGTAGTTAAAAGGGAGACCTATTGCTCATCAAATTAGAGAATTTTGAAGAGGTCTAGGAGACAAAAAGGAATATAAAGATGCCCTTGTGGCATTCTTTGTAGACAAAGAGAATTCCCTAGAATATTGTAGAGAAATATAAGAAGGATAACATCTTATTGGTTTCCAAAGATGAATGTACCATACAAGTAGTAGAGCCAAGAATAGTGTGGATCCTAGAAATGGGATATGAGATTACTAAGAATGAGATCATGGCATCCATAGATTATATGTTGAGAAAAATTAAGAACAATACATAAGAAAGATATGAGACTTATGAAGAAAAATAAAATTTGGACCAAAGACAACCTCAAATAAAGAAGACTAGAGAGAAGATGATCACAATGTTTACAAAGGAATTGGGTATCACACTAGAACAATTTGAGGCATATAAGACTAAATGAAGAGCTCTGAGAATCTCATCAAGTGTGAGTAGATCTGGTAGAGAATTTACCACTCCTTCGGGTGCTCAGAATTCCTCTAGGACTACCCCCTCACCAAGTGGAACTAGGAGGAAGGAGACCGGTTCTCCTATAAGGAAAACTAGTGCTTCGATGAAGGATAAGTCCTCTCTAGTAAAACAAGTAAAGAGTCCTAAGAAAAAAAGATTGCTCTAACAAAACAACAATCTAGCTATGTGAGGAGAAGGGTTAAGACAAAAGCTAAACCAAAATAGCATCTAGATGTCAATGTTGAGGATGGAGAGGAAGAAGAAGAAGGACAAAAATTTGTACAAAAGAGAAAAGGTCAAGCTTCACAAGGTGAAGCAGGTACAAAAAGGAAGAAGTTGAATGTCATTGAAATAGATAACGAGGAAGAAGTGGAAAAGGAAAATAATGTATTTGTTATTCATATATGAGAAAAGAAAGCAGAAGCAAGAAAGAAGAGGACACTAGAAGAAAAGAATAATCAAAGAAAAAGAATCCAATAAGAGCCCATAGTGTAATTAAATTTGATGTAACTTTTAATGGTATTAGATAAAATTATATGTTAGCAAAAACTATAACACTATATAATAAGGTTGATGAGGTGGATAAGAACACCACAGTAGAAGCTATTGTGAAATATATCATATTTAATGAAGTAGACATGCAGAATATAGAGAATGTTTAGCTACTTATAGAGATTTAGAATGTTTTGATTGAAAGGATATCATATGATGCAATAGAAGAAGAGCCCAAACTGAAATGCTATGCATTAGAGAAGATAAGTGCTCCTTTATCTAAGGAAAATAAGGCCACATTGGCCACATTGTTTACTAAAGAACTAAAGACTAAAAAAAGGGTGACAAACCTTATGGGAAAAGATCAAAATAATCTCGAAAGGCTCAAGAAGGATCGTATTGAAAAAGTAAAATATTTAGCAGAAAAGTTGAAGATGACACTTGAGAGAAAAGATGAAGCGAATGTGGAGATGTGTGCTCTAGAAGAAAATTTTGAAGATGATGTATAGATGGATGATTCTCAACATAAGAATAAGGTAAATGAAGAAGATGCACAAGATTATATTCCTTTGAAAGTATAAAGAACAATAGAGGACAATATGGAGGGTTAAAAGAATGTTGAGAATAATGTAGCTAGAGGAGAACATGTATCTAAGGAGGATACACTTGCTTCTCCTCTGGTAACTAAGACACATGGTGAGAGCATACAAGACCAACCAGAGACTACCCCTCCTTCGAATAACACAAAAAATTCTACTGGTGAAGGAGATATACAAAAATAAAATGTGTAGAGAAATGAAGATGCCTCTAAAGATGAAGGAAATAAAGAAGTGGACACACTAGTTAATGCTAGTAATAATGAGAAGGAGAAGGAGCTAAAATAAAATATTCTAGAGGAAGAAGAAAAGGCAACTAGTGCATCCTCTGAAACATCTAGAGATTCTCTACAAAATCTACTAAATATGTAATTGAAATTACACCTTGTTGTGTTAGCACAACTATTACAGTTGTCCATGCACCTTGCTAAGATATTACCAATCCAAAGCCTACAACAAGGGTATGTCTTCCATGCATCTAAACAAAGAGAAATTATTGAATCACATCAAAAGATAAGAGGTTTGATTGAAGAAGCTATAAAGACCTTATAGGATGCCATACTCGGAACAACGATTGATAAATATCTATTTGGTATAGAAAATATTAAGTTTTTGATTGATTTTTTAAAGAGTATGCCTCTAGTTTGAAAGAGAAAATAGAAAAGTAAATGGAAAATAAAATTGAAGAGACTATACTATTGGAAATAATGGAGAAGTGTGCACAAGCACACAACAAATTTTAGTATAGTCTCAAGGATGCACAAGCTTTTGTGGTTGAGGCCAACACCTTATTTCAATTTTGCATGAAGTGGCCTAGAGGCACAAAGAGAATCAAAGATGTTATGGACTCAATTGAGTAATAGATAGATAGATCTTCCTGTGCATATGACCCAACACAAGACCTAGATGAAAGCATAAGATCAACCATAAAATATTTGCATTAGAAATACTTCCAAGTGTAAGGTCAAAAAGAGAAAATCATTATGCAGTTTGGAAAAATTAGGGACATGGTGAACTCAATGTTCACATCCATTTCTAGTGTCCTTATAAGTGTTGATAAAGCCAAAGCAAGGTTAATCTAGTACCCAACACTCTAGAAGAAGGTGAATAATTCCTTATGAAGCTTGAGACATAGTGTAGAACGCTTGACATAGCCAAGAAGATTTGGGAAGAGGGAAAGAAAGAATGGCAAGTTCATGTTGTGAAGCTTCAAGAGTCAACCTCCTCCAACTAACAATAATCCTTTCCTTTTATGCATTTTTTAGTTTATTGTTTCAAACTTCTGTGTATATATGTAGATGGTGTACAATGATTTCCGGTACAATTTTTTGATCTAGTTAATGATGCATAAAATTCCTAAGGGTTGTTACTTTAGTTTTTCATCTTATATGGACATCCTTGTCGGGGGGAGATATGGTATGAATGAAGGCTATTATATACACCCTTTGCCCTTGATGTCAAATGGGGGGAATATTTTTAGAGAAAATTTTGGCATGCTTTCATCAATGATAAAGAGGGAGATTATTGGAAGAATAGGAGATTTCATTTATGAACTTGTTGACAACATGAGCATGTCGAATTGGCACAAGGTATATAGTTATATATTGCAATGTTTTCATTGATGCCAACAATGTATCTTGGTACAAAGACTATAGTGTAGATCAATTTGGGTGTCTTGAATATGTCTAGGAATAATTATGTAAGACATATTTTCAAGAAGGTTTGATCTGGTGAAGTAAATAGTTATGGAAGTTGAGTGTGTCAATTGAAGTGATTTTGTATACAAGGGATATAGTATTGGGTCCACACAAGTCCACTAATGAAGTTTTTGCTCTATGAGATTATAATATAACTTTTTTGATTGATAGAGGAACATGATTCTATACTTTCATCTTAAACATTTAGGTTTTTGGTTTTGGAGTTATGAGTAACTAAAGTTTAGCTTGATAGTTTAAGATGTTCGCCAATTTAGTACATAGGGTTTGGTGAGTCTGCACTTCTTCAAAGATTTGATTTTGGCTTTATAGATTTCTAGAGATTTTGAAAGATATCACATGAGTGCATATTTTAGTTGGCATATATTTAAGTGGTCCACATGTCTGAGTGTGGATGTACAGTTGGTGAATTTTTCTATTAGGTCATTATTGGTGTTGACCTAATGAGTTGGGTGTATTTTGGAGGTTGAAAATATTATGATCTACTATTTCAGTGTTATTTTAGGTATGTGTAGACCTATTTTACTTTGTTATAAGGTTTGAATCATGATGTAACACATGTGTTTAAGTATCTTGAGCCGACAAGCTATATTTTGTATATCACATCTAATTACACCAACCTAGTTAATGTTATAGGTGAAGTAGATATATAAGTTAGCTCTTTTTGATATTTTGATAATGATGAAATATGATAGGAGTTAGTGGATGTGAATTGTGTGAATATAAAGTTAATGCAGAGTAGAGCATAGTGTTAATTTAGATTAGTATGAAGAGTTTTGAGTCTATATTATGAGCTTCATTGGAACTATATTTCTTGGATGAGTTATATGTAATTGTAATTGTATCTCTTTTATTTCTTAGTCAGTAGTGAGTCCACATGGATAGTGAGTCCACCTGTTGTGATCACTATTGTAATATTCTATAACCGGTTATAATATATTGTGAGCTAATCCTCATCGTTGTTTTTCCTATTTTGGGTTTTCCACGAATAAAATCCTCATGTTCATGTGTTATGATATGTTGTTGGATGTTTTCATGTCTTCATTCATTACTAAAATTGAATATGTTATCTGTTGACTAGATAAATTTGTTAAAATGGTTCAAAAGAATATTGATTCACCCCCCCTCTTAGTATTCTAGATGTTTAACAAAATTGAAAATAATATTTTAAATATAGCCTCTTGAGAAGCTCATGGAATATGTTTTTGTAATTTTGCTAAATATGGCATCAATTTTTCATCATCACTTTCAAACATAATTTTTGTAAAATAATCTTTATTTATTTATTTAATTTTCCTTATTTAGAATATGCTTAACTCATTCATTTAATAGGTATGAATAGTTCATCTCCGAATTCTTTTCTTACAAAATATGAGATCACTAATGATTCAAATTCACTCAAGGCTCTATTGATATTGGCATACTATGATGGTTTAATTATGATTTTCTTATATTTTTCAACTATTTTCAAACCCCATAGGGGTTTTATTGTTGAGAGTTTGTGTTGGGGATGAGGTCCTCCAACACCTCAATAGTTCATAGCTTCAAGTAAAAAACACCCTTAAAAGTAAAATTAACTCAAGTCTCATGTTATAGAGTATGGCATTGACTATAGATAGAACATATACCACCTCTCACATAGGAGCATTTGATAAGATATACTCTATCTACCTATCTCCCTATAATGGTTGTCTAAATTTTGTTTGTATCAAGTTGTTTTATCTAAGGCTCATTATGTTGATATAAATATTGCATATTTACATGTTGGTGATGCTCCTATAAGGAAATCTCCTTGGTTATTATATTATATCTATTTTCATTCATAATACAATCTATTCATATTTTTGAGTGTGGAATTTCTCTCAAAAAAAGGTTTTCCTCGCGCAATAACTGTATTGTCCAATATATTATTTGTGTTTTTCCCTTGCAAGTAAATGATTAAAATATTTTTGCAAATATCTTCCTTGAAAAGTTTGTGAAGAAAGTATATTTAACACCATTAATTCCTTTTAAATATAAGAATATCAATTTCTATCTTAGAAAAAATTATAGATCTTATAAAATATATAAAATTATATGTGTCATATATGTGGGTGATCCCACAATACTGGTTTACAATTTTTGGGCAAACTGGACATTGAACTGATTTTTTTAAACTAAATCTTCACTTTCAGGCTCGTATAATGACTAAATCATGAGAAATTTGAAGATGATGCAAACTAGTGATTTCTAAAGTTTTGTCTATAGATTCTAAATATATTTTTTTCAAAAAAATTGGAATCAGATTGTACTTTTTTTCATATCCTTCAAAAACTAGTTTTTATTAGTAAACAACATTTTTAAAGAGTGATGTTCACCATATACAACATAAATTTTTTTGTATGAAGGATAAAATTATTATTTATTATTTTTTTGAATTTAGAATTGTAACTATGATATCTAACCAATTCATTTGGTTTCATAGTGTTTTATTAAATATTTTTTCCTTAATCAACTTTCAAAGTGAAACCATTTACAATTTAGACATAGGCGGATTGTATACAACATAACTTTTTCTATATGTATCAAAATTAAAAAAAAAAATTAATGGATCAAGGACATCAATACCCATCCTGAACATATTTTTCAAAATTTTATTTTGATAATCTACTATTTTTCCACATGTGCAAAACAAAGAGCTTGATTTTTAGTGAAAAGCCTACATTCACAAGAAATAAAAAATAAATATAATAATCAAATTAAATTTAATTAAAATTATACTTTTTTATAAGATTATAATAAGTACTACATACTTACAAAAATATAATTTAAATGAATTCATTTGATCCCCCAAAAGGTAAATCAAAAGTGGTTTTTTATCAGCATTTTCACAGGTGTAAAGGAGACTACATTATAGGTATGGTTTAAAAATAGCGAGGTTCTATCCAACGGGCCTTCTTATAATGTAGTTTGATCAAATCCTCTTCAATTGGAATCCTTTAAATGGAACTTTTCAAGGCTTAAATCATTAAATTTTCTAAAAATATGCGATTTCAGCAAAAATCAGGATCTCCCAAAAAGTGTAAACCACTATTGTGGCAGTGCCCATGTTGATGAGTCTTATGAATATATTTACTTACTACATTGATATTATTAACCTTTGAAACCTTGGAAATAGTGTTCCACCTTATGTGAGATGGAACTAAAGGGGGATTAATATCCCTCCACCTATTTTTCTTATGTTTCATTAAAGGAAACCAGGATCCCTCGAACCATTGGCTTGATTGAGGAATGGGGAAGATGGTTAGGATGATTTCCTTGGGTGTGATTAAAGATAAAAGGGGGTTTACCACCAAGAAAATGCTTGGAAATAAGAAGATTTAATGATATGCAAACCTAACTATGCAACCTAAAATATGAAACTAAAAATCAAAATAATGAACCGATAAAGGATAGAGGGGCACTTAGAAAACTGAAGATGCTTGAAACAAGGTATGCACTCCCAAAATTATTAATTTTGAAGCATAGTGGGACTCATATACTAGTAGGGGTAATTTATTCCCATTTTATGGTTTTGGATTGAATCTTGAATTTGCAACTAGTAAACAAGGATCTAGAGAAAATGCATGAAATCTAGTATGTTGAGACTCATACACCACAAGTGATGATTTAGTCCTAGTATCAGGGTTGATCTAAAACTTAGATATCCTTTAGTGATCTTAGTTAGCTTCTCTCCCTTCCCATCTCTAAGTCTGAAACTTTGAATTAGGACCTATAGGTGACTTTCAATGATCTTGCAAGCAAGGTGACAACTTTGACAACTTTGCAACTTTCACAAATTTTCTCCAATCTTTCTCTTAAATGGATCTTCAACCTAAATCTACAAATCACACATCAAAGAGAGGAAAATTTTTGTTTTGCTAGTAGATAGGGGTTTTCCTTGGTCAAAACCAATTTTTGTAATAAAATTTGGAAATGAATAGAAATAAAATAAAGGAATGACATTTTGGTGTTTTTTCCAACTAAGCTTTGAAATTCCCTAAAGGATTTCCAACCCTTATATTCAAGAACTACAAAAGCTAGTGGCCAACTAATGGGTAAATATTTTCAGGCCCTTACCCATACTCTTTAGGCTCTGTGGGACCAAGGAGGGTATTCCTTATTGTGTTCATTTGATATTTAATGTCTTAAGAACACTTCAACACACAGATCTATTCCTACTAAGTGCAAATAGACACAATTCATTAAAGGTTTGGATGACCTTTAAAAAAATAACTACCTATTGCTAGGAATTAAGTGGGAATTTTGATTGTAATTGAAAGTATTTAATAATTCTCATTCTCATTTTGAATCGATATCCAAGCACATCACTAAATCAAATATCTATAAAATAACATAATAAAGAGACCAGTTCTTTTTCAATTGGGATAACAGAGTCAAATTACCAACAATCAGTAATACATTAATTATTTATGTTAGAAATTGGTGGACAATTGTTATACTAAATTGTGGTATTCAACTCACTGCATTTGAAACACAACATCTTACGAAATCCTAAGCCATTTCCTCATAGACTTTTGAATTCATTTAAGCATTTAATTAAAGCTAAAACAAACCCGCGCATTCAATTAGGACAACTCAAAACAAAACAAAAGATCCTTAACCCTTTTTCTCCATTCACCTAACTACAAATGCTCAATTTCACCTATAGAAACTTTTTAACTCTACACCATTTAAAAGGTAAAAATTTTAAATATAGCCTCTTGAGAAGCTCATGGAATATGTTTTTGTAATTTTGCTAAATATGGCATCAATTTTTCATCATCACTTTCAAACATAATTTTTGTAAAATAATCTTTATTTATTTATTTAATTTTCCTTATTTAGAATATGCTTAACTCATTCATTTAATAGGTATGAATAGTTCATCTCTGAATTCTTTTCTTACAAAATATGAGATCACTAATGATTCAAATTCACTCAAGGCTCTATTGATATTGGCATACTATGATGGTTTAATTATGATGTTCTTATATTTTTCAACTATTTTCAAACCCCATAGGGGTTTTATTGTTGAGAGTTTGTGTTGGGGATGAGGTCCTCCAACACCTCAATAGTTCATAGCTTCGAGTAAAAAACACCCTTAAAAGTAAAATTAACTCAAGTCTCATGCTATAGAGTATGACATTGACTATAGATAGAACATATACCACCTCTCATATAGGAGCATTTGATAAGATATACTCTATCTACGTATCTTCCTATAATGGTTGTCTAAATTTTGTTTGTATCAATTTGTTTTATCTAAGGCTCGTTATGTTGATATAAATATTGCATATTTACATGTTGGTGATGCTCCTATAAGGAAATCTCCTTGGTTATTATATTATATCTATTTTCATTCATAATACAATCTATTCATATTTTTTGAGTGTGGAATTTCTCTCAAAAAAAGGTTTCCTCGCGCAATAACTGTATTGTCCAATATATTATTTGTGCTTTTCCCTTGCAAGTAAATAATTACAATATTTTTGCAAATATCTTCCTTGAAAAGTTTGTGAAGAAAGTATATTTAACACCATTAATTCCTTTTAAATATAAGAATATCAATTTCTATCTTAGAAAAAATTATAGATCTTATAAAATATATAAAATTATATGTGTCATATATGTGGGTGATCCCACAATACTGGTTTACAATTTTTGGGCAAACTGGACATTGAACTGATTTTTTTAAACTAAATCTTCACTTTCAGGCTCGTATAATGACTAAATCGTGAGAAATTTGAAGATGATGCAAACTAGTGATTTCTAAAGTTTTGTCTATAGATTCTAAATATATTTTTTTCAAAAAAATTGGAATCAGATTGTAATTTTTTTCATATCCTTCAAAAACTAGTTTTTATTAGTAAACAACATTTTTAAAGAGTGATGTTCACCATATACAACATAAATTTTTTTGTATGAAGGATAAAATTATTATTTATTATTTTTTTCAATTTAGAATTGTAACTATGATATCTAACCAATTCATTTGGTTTCATAGTGTTTTATTAAATATTTTTTCCTTAACCAACATTCAAAGTGAAACCATTTACAATTTAGACATAGGCGGATTGTATACAACATAACTTTTTCTGTATGTATCAAAATTAAAAAAAAAATTAATGGATCAAGGAGATCAATACCCATCCTGAACATATTTTTCAAAATTTTATTTTGATAATCTACTATTTTTCCACATGTGCAAAACAAAGAGCTTGATTTTTAGTGAAAAGCCTACATTCACAAGAAATAAAAAATAAATATAATAATCAAATTAAATTTAATTAAAATTATACTTTTTTATAAGATTATAATAAGTACTACATACTTACAAAAATATAATTTAAATGAATTCATTTGATCCCCCAAAAGGTAAATCAAAAGTGGTTTTTTATCTGCATTTTCACAGGTGTAAAGGAGACTACATTATAGGTATGGTTTAAAAATAGTGAGGTTCTATCCAAGGGGGCTTCTTATAATGTAGTTTGATCAAATCCTCTTCAATTGGAATCCTTTAAATGGAACTTTTCAAGGCTTAAATCATTAAATTTTCTAAAAATATGAGATTTCAGCAAAAATCAGGATCTCCCAAAAAGTGTAAACCACTATTGTGGCAGTGCCCATGTTGATGAGTCTTATGAATATATTTACTTACTAAATTGATATTATTAACTTTTGAAACCTTGGAAATAGTGTTCCACCTTATGTGAGATGGAACTAAAGGGGGATTAATATCCCTCCACCTATTTTTCTTATGTTTCATTAAAGGAAACCAAGATCCCTCGAACCATTGGCTTGATTGAAAAATGGGGTAGATGGTTAGGATGATTTCCTTGGGTGTGATTAAAGATAAAAGGGGTTTTACCACCAAGAAAATTATTGGAAATAAGAAGATGTAATGATATGCAAACCTAACTATGCAACCTAAAATATGAAACTAAAAATCAAAATAATGAACCGATAAAGGATAGAGGGGCACTTAGAAAAATGAAGATGCTTGAAACAAGGTATGCACTCCCAAAATTATTAATTTTGAAGCATAGTGGGACTCATATACTAGTAGGGGTAATTTATTCCCATTTTATGGTTTTGGATTGAATCCTGAATTTGCAACTAGTAAACAAGGATCTAGAGAAAATGCATGAAATCTAGTATTTTGAGACTCATACACCACAAGTGATGATTTAGTCCTAGTATCAGGGTTGATCTAAAACTTAGATATCCTTTAGTGATCTTAGTTAGCTTCTCTCCCTTCCCATCTCTAAGTCTGAAACTCTGAATTAGGACCTATAGGTGACTTTCAATGATCTTGCAAGCAAGGTGACAACTTTGACAACTTTGCAACTTTCACAAATTTTCTCCAATCTTTCTCTTAAATGGATCTTCAACCTAAATCTACAAATCACACATCAAAGAGAGGAAAATTTTTGTTTTGCTAGTAGATAGGGGTTTTCCTTGGTCAGAACCAATTTTTGTTATAAAATTTGGAAATGAATAGAAATAAAATAAAGGAATGACATTTTGGTGTTTTTTCCAACTAAGCTTTGAAATTCCCTAAAGGATTTCCAACCCTTATATTCAAGAACTACAAAAGCTAGTGGCCAACTAATGGGTAAATATTTTCGGGCCCTTACCCATACTCTTTAGGCTCTGTGGGACCAAGGAGGGTATTCCTTATTGTGTTCATTTGATATTTAATGTCTTAAGAACACTTCAACACATAGATCTATTCCTACTACGTGAAAATAGACACAATTCATTAAAGGTTTGGATGACCTTTAAAAAAATAACTACCTATTGCTAGGAATTAAGTGGGAATTTTGATTGTAATTGAAAGTATTTAATAATTCTCATTCTCATTTTGAATCGATATCCAAGCACATCACTAAATCAAATATCTATAAAATAACATAATAAAGAGACCTGTTCTTTTTCAATTGGGATAACGGAGTCAAATTACCAACAATCAGTAATACATTAATTATTTATGTTAGAAATTGGTGGACAATTGTTATACTAAATTGTGGTATTCAACTCACTGCATTTGAAATGCAACATCTTATGAAATCCTAAGCCATTTCCTCATAGACCTTTGACTTCATTTAAGCATTTAATTAAAGCTAAAACAAACCCGCGCATTCAATTAGGACAACTCAAAACAAAACAAAAGATCCTTAACCCTTTTTCTCCATTCACCTAACTACAAATGCTCAATTTCACCTATAGAAACTTTTTAACTCTACACCATTTAAAAGGTAAAAATTTTAAATATAGCCTCTTGAGAAGCTCATGCAATATGTTTTTGTAATTTTGCTAAATATGGCATCAATTTTTCATCATCACTTTCAAACATAATTTTTGTAAAATAATCTTTATTTATTTATTTAATTTTCCTTATTTAGAATATGCATAACTCATTCATTTAATAAGTATGAATAGTTCATCTCCGAATTCTTTTCTTACAAAATATGAGATCACTAATGATTCAAATTCACTCAAGGCTCTATTGATATTGGCATACTATGATGGTTTAATTATGATTTTCTTATATTTTTCAACTATTTTCAAACCCCATAGGGGTTTTATTGTTGAGAGTTTGTGTTGGGGATGAGGTCCTCCAACACCTCAATAGTTCATAGCTTCAAGTAAAAAACACCCTTAAAAGTAAAATTAACTCAAGTCTCATGTTATAGAGTATGACATTGACTATAGATAGAACATATACCACCTCTCATATAGGAGCATTTGATAAGATATACTCTATCTACGTATCTCCCTATAATGGTTGTCTAAATTTTGTTTGTATCAAGTTGTTTTATCTAAGGCTCATTATGTTGATATAAATATTGCATATTTACATGTTGGTGATGCTCCTATAAGGAAATCTCCTTGGTTATTATATTATATCTATTTTCATTCATAATACAATCTATTCATATTTTCGAGTGTGGAATTTCTCTCAAAAAAAGGTTTTTCTCGCGCAATAACTGTATTGTCCAATATATTATTTGTGTTTTTCCCTTGCAAGTAAATGATTACAATATTTTTGCAAATATCTTCCTTGAAAAGTTTGTGAAGAAAGTATATTTAACACCATTAATTCCTTTTAAATATAAGAATATCAATTTCTATCTTAGAAAAAATTATAGATCTTATAAAATATATAAAATTATATGTGTCATATATGTGGGTGATCCCACAATACTGGTTTACAATTTTTGGGCAAACTGGACATTGAACTGATTTTTTTAAACTAAATCTTCACTTTCAGGCTCGTATAATGACTAAATCATGAGAAATTGTAAGATGACGCAAACTAGTGATTTCTAAAGTTTTGTCTATAGATTCTAAATATATTTTTTTCAAAAAAATTGGAATCAGAATGTACTTTTTTTCATATCCTTCGAAAACTAGTTTTTATTAGTAAACAACATTTTTAAAGAGTGATGTTCACCATATACAACATAAATTTTTTTGTATGAAGGATAAAATTATTATTTATTATTTTTTTGAATTTAGAATTATAACTATGATATCTAACCAATTCATTTGGTTTCATAGTGTTTTATTAAATATTTTTTCCTTAATCAACTTTCAAAGTGAAACCATTTACAATTTAGACATAGGTGGATTGTATACAACATAACTTTTTCTGTATGTATCAAAATTAAAAAAAAAATTAATGGATCAAGGACATCAATACCCATCCTGAACATATTTTTCAAAATTTTATTTTGATAATCTACTATTTTTCCACATGTGCAAAACAAAGAGCTTGATTTTTAGTGAAAAGCCTACATTCACAAGAAATAAAAAATAAATATAATAATTAAATTAAATTTAATTAAAATTATACTTTTTTATAAGATTATAATAAGTACTACATACTTACAAAAATATAATTTAAATGAATTCATTTGATCCCCCAAAAGGTAAATCAAAAGTGGTTTTTTATCAACATTTTCACAGGTGTAAAGGAGACTACATTATAGGTATGGTTTAAAAATAGCGAGGTTCTATCCAAGGGGGCTTCTTATAATGTAGTTTGATCAAATCCTCTTCAATTGGAATCCTTTAAATGGAACTTTTCAAGGCTTAAATCATTAAATTTTCTAAACATATGCGATTTCAGCAAAAATCGGGATCTCCCAAAAAGTGTAAACCACTATTGTGGCAGTGCCCATGTTGATGAGTCTTATGAATATATTTACTTACTACATTGATATTATTAACCTTTGAAAACTTGGAAATAGTGTTCCACCCTATGTGAGATGGAACTAAAGGGGGATTAATATCCCTCCACCTATTTTTCTTATGTTTCATTAAAGGAAACCAAGATCCCTCGAACCATTGGCTTGATTGAGGAATGGGGTAGATGGTTAGGATGATTTCCTTGGGTGTGATTAAAGATAAAAGGGGGTTTACCACCAAGAAAATGCTTGGAAATAAGAAGATGTAATGATATGAAAACCTAACTATGCAACCTAAAATATGAAACTAAAAATCAAAATAATGAACTGATAAAGGATAGAGGGGCACTTAGAAAACTGAAGTTGTTTGAAACAAGGTATGCACTCCCAAAATTATTAATTTTGAAGCATAGTGGGACTCATATACTAGTAGGGGTAATTTATTCCCATTTTATGGTTTTGGATTGAATCCTGAATTTGCAACTAGTAAACAAGGATCTAGAGAAAATGCATGAAATCTAGTATGTTGAGACTCATACACCACAAGTGATGATTTAGTCCTAGTATCAGGGTTGATCTAAAACTTATATATCCTTTAGTGATCTTAGTTAGCTTCTCTCCCTTCCCATCTCTAAGTCTGAAACTTTGAATTAGGACCTATAGGTGACTTTCAATGATCTTGCAAGCAAGGTGACAACTTTGACAACTTTGCAACTTTCACAAATTTTCTCCAATCTTTCTCTTAAATGGATCTTCAACCTAAATCTACAAATCACACATCAAAGAGAGGAAATTTTTTGTTTTGCTAGTAGATAGGGGTTTTCCTTGGTCAAAACCAATTTTTGTTATAAAATTTGGAAATGAATAGAAATAAAATAAAGGAATGACATTTTGGTGTTTTTTCCAACTAAGCTTTGAAATTCCCTAAAGGATTTCCAACCCTTATATTCAAGAACTACAAAAGCTAGTGGCCAACTAATGGGTAAATATTTTCGGGCCCTTACCCATACTCTTTAGGCTCTGTGGGACCAAGGAGGGTATTCCTTATTGTGTTCATTTGATATTTAATGTCTTAAGAACACTTCAACACACAGATCTATTCCTACTAAGTGCAAATAGACACAATTCATTAAAGGTTTGGATGACCTTTAAAAAAATAACTACCTATTGCTAGGAATTAAGTGGGAATTTTGATTGTAATTGAAAGTATTTAATAATTCTCATTCTCATTTTGAATCGATATCCAAGCACATCACTAAATCAAATATCTATAAAATAACATAATAAAGAGACCAGTTCTTTTTCAATTGGGATAACAGAGTCAAATTACGAACAATCAGTAATACATTAATTATTTATGTTAGAAATTGGTGGACAATTGTTATACTAAATTGTGGTATTCAACTCACTGCATTTGAAACACAACATCTTACGAAATCCTAAGCCATTTCCTCATAGACCTTTGACTTCATTTAAGCATTTAATTAAAGCTAAAACAAACCCGCGCATTCAATTAGGACAACTCAAAACAAAACAAAAGATCCTTAACCCTTTTTCTCCATTCACCTAACTACAAATGCTCAATTTCACCTATAGAAACTTTTTAACTCTACACCATTTAAAAGGTAAAAATTTTAAAAATCATTTATCAAGAAAAGGAATTCTTTCCCATGCCCTTTATATTTTCATTGGGCTTTTTAAAACTATAATCATGCATTCAATTCTTCTCGGGCCCACAAGGCTCTTCTCCCCACACACTTGTACTAAGCATCAGCCTTCACACATTACTGAGGGAAATGGAGGAAAGAACTAGCGATGTCAGATGGGAATGAAAAGACATCACTCATCACACATTGCTAAGGGAAATGGAGGAAAGAACTTGTTGTGCCTATTGCACACCAGCCCCATTCGAAACAAGGACCCTCTCTCTTCTTTTAGCTTGCTATTTCCTTTCTGCTTCACCTCATTTTACGTACCCCATTTGCTGGTCTCCGATGGTCAACACACTCTTAAAAGTCCCATAATAGGGTTGACCAAATTTTTCCCTATGAAAATTTTGCCAAATCTTACCCATTTTAGGTTCCCCTTGTCTGTCGGCCTTTCTGGTGTCTATGGCACTTTCCGAGCCCGGACCCTTGGGTTTCCATTTTCAGATTTCCTGTCTCGGGTTTTGCATTCTAGTTCTGCCATCTAAAATGGCAATTATGCAAAGTCTTGCGAACCCTCCAGGATTCCCTTCCCAGGTTTCCCTTTGGACTTCACCGTTCCAAACAACCATCTTGGGATGTCCTTCCGACTCCCGGACCTCGGTCCTCCTGCCGCTATCCTAGAATTTAAACTCATCTACCCCACCTGCAGTCGTACGGATCATTAAATTGGTGTATTAATTTTGAATTTGGCTATTTAAACAAGTTTCCATCCGTCATTTTCACATAACAGCAAAATTTGAAAGCTTCGTGCCACCCCCAACATTTTCCTTCCTTCGCGCCTAGCTCCTGCTTTGTTGTACTTCATGATTTCAGCGTTGGGCTTCTCCGAGAATTGAAGGTAGGTTTTTTGTCTGCCCTATTTGCCTTCTTTTGAAAGAATTTAAACTCAAAATCAAGTAAAGGGTAAAATAAATTCAAAAAACTTGGTATGCTAAAACCCTACCATAAAACCCCACAAATTCAAAATTGGAAGATTAATTGTTTAAGGGGTCAAATCGAAGACCGGAGTTGAACCTCCTTGCCACTATTCATCCGAATAGGGGACCTTACCCCTCAGACCCAGACTTGTCTGCCACCATTACCTAAAATCAAGAAGCTTGGGAAAATTGATATTGGTGTCCAGACTCGCCTTGGGTCCCGACCATCGAACTTCCCCTCTTAGGTTTCCATTGTGCCCTCGCCATTGCAAATGGCCTTCCTTGAGCATCCTTCCAGACCTCAGACCCTGGGTGTGTAGGTCCATCCTAAAACTTGCAAATATTGAAAAATCAATCAAACGTCAAAACTATCCTCAGACTCCGGCCCTCAGAATTCTGACTCCGGAATTCTCTGTTACCTTTGCCATTTTGAATGGCTATCCTTGGGTATCTTTCTGACTCCCAGACCCTAGCCATGCCTTTGCTCCAAACTAGGTTCAAATTAAAACAAAACATCTAGCCTCACTTCAGATTCTGGTGCCTGGATTTCTGTATTCGGAATTTCGTGCTCGTTTTGCCATTTGTTAACAGCGGGCTCTTAAGGATTCTCCGATCCCCGAACCCTGACCCTTCAGAGTTCATCACAAATTTGCAAACAAAACTAAATTTCTAAATTGTCCCTTGACTCTGACCGTCGGAGATCCGCATCCAGGGTTCCATGACACTTTCGTCGTTTTGGATGGCTGTCTCTACCCACCTTTTAGTACGTCGAACCTTAGGCCTCCTTTCACTATGGTGATTTCATCTACTAATAAGTCTGCTCTCTGAGCTTTTGTCCTCGAACTTCCATCCGCATTTTGTTGTTTTGGACGACTATCCCATGGTAGCTTCCCAACCCTGGCAACCTAGACTTCAGAACCCAACTCCTACAGTGTTGTCCTCCATGCACTGTTCCAAACGGCCCTCCTGTAGCTGAAACTCGAACGCTAATATGAAGGCTCAGATGACCTCCAAATCAAAAATGGACTTCGACCCAATTGCTAAAATTGAGCCTTCTTTCATGTTCGGCCTTTGTTTGATCAAATCCATGACTAAAAGGGTCATTAGGAATGTCTTGCCTTGTTTGCCCCTCCAAACGACATTCCGGCCTTGGGAATCAGGATTGCCTATTTTGCTTCCCTATGATGTTTTATTAGATGTTAGATGCTTCTCGAGTATGAATAGTGATTACGAATCTAACCTTAATATGCAGGGATTCATCTGAGGCCGCTATCCATGATAAAGTTACTAATTCACATCTTTTGTGTTGAATTTATGGAATCTAGTGTAGAGGCCTCCGATGCTGCCAAAGAAAAGGGGAAAATAACCACCAAGGCACCCCCAGGCAAGGAGGATAAGGATGAGATGAAGTACAAGTTCGAAGGGGTGCCATTACAATCCAGGATACCAACTTTGTGGAGGGACATCATAGATACCAATATTGGACATGTCGATATTGATGAGTTTACACGGAGAGTCAGGGTGAATCCAAAGACAAAAAATGAAAAGTTGATCAGAATTAGCGAACTTGCCAAGGCTACAAGCTTCCCATTGTCCTTGGTGGCCCCAGAGTTGGTAATGCAATGCGTAGAGGCATATCAACTTGAAACTAGAACCATAGTGGATAGAGATGTAAATGTCCTTGTAGATATGTCGCCACCAGTGATAATTGCAGCTTTCCACATTCCTACCTTTAAAAGCATAGAGGCCCCCACCATAGAAGAATGCAAGGCATTATGGGAATAGGATCCTCTAAAATGCAAAAAAATGATCAATCAAGACTGGTTAAAGGACAAGCGAGTAGTGCTGGCAAACTCCCTCGTGAACTCTTTCACAGTGATTTCTTCAAGGATTACCACAACCTCGTTACCTTACTAAGCTGCGTAATGGGTCTTCCGGCTGCGGCCTTCTTCCAAGAATGGATGTTATATTTTTTGGAGAAAATTCTCTATGGTGACGACACTAAATTTTATTGGGGAGAGATAATCAGTGATTGCTTCCATGAAGAGTTCATCAATGTAAAGAAGACCTCCAAGTTCTACATGACATCCTACCTGGTATATTTACTCACCAATCGGATACATTATAATGGATTGACTGCAGTGCCTAGTGAGGCATCAGGAGTGGAGCTCAAGCCTTATGACAAATATCCACAACTGTAGCACATAAACTTGAAGAGAGACTATTGTAGGGTGAATGATGCATTCATCACCTACATCATTCGGTCTCCTAGAGGCGACTTCGAGAGGAGAATCTCCCATAGTGCCAGAGCCCTTCTTAAGAATTATGCCTTCCTATATATACAATTTTTGAAGTTCACTTACATTCGTGCCTAGGGATTCACAGAAAGGCCAAACAAGCTACCCTGGTACCCCAATGACCGGATCATACTATTGGAGTTGACTTGGTAGCTACGACACATTCACCATATCTTGAGCAACAAGCATCTGGCAGGGACACCTTACCCTATCGGGCTCAGCCAAGGGATGTATAAAATTGACACTCCCAATAGACAGGGTATTCAGAGAAGGAGTTGGCCAAATACCACTTTAAGTCGTATATAGCTTGGTCATGAATGGACCCATATGGTCACATCAGAAAGGTGTTGGGATCTGAGTATGCCCACATCCACAATATTGAGGATTTCTAGGCCAACTGGAAGGATGACCTCAAGGTTTGGTTATGCCACTATATGAGCATGATTGCCCTCTACGTGCGAATAGTGAGCCTGTGTCTGGTTCTGGATCAGCTTGAGGAAGATGAGAGCATGATGATTGATTTGAGATATAATGCCATCACTAATATTCCATTGCATTTGATTGATTGGGACGCGCAAGAGTTTGACAACCTTGATATACTCACCAAGCCTGTGGAGGCTCGAATGAAGGAATGGATCGATCAACAAGTGGCCCAACTGAAGCAATAGGGAGTCGCCTTAATGTTCAAGGGACTAGAAAGTGAACCAAGTGGCTCCGATGGTGGGGTAATTGCTGCTACAACTGGGGAAACATCCAAAACCCTACCATCCATCAAATCTAAGAAGAGGAAGGAGGTTGGTGAGTAGTTGCCCAAACCGAAGGTTTATGCTCGAAAGGCATCAGAGGGCGAGCCACCAAGGAAGAAAAGGAAAATAGCGAGGGTCATAGAGATGTCTGTGATACCCAAAAATTTTCTCCTCGAGGGAAAGGAGGTAGAAGCTGAAACATCAAAGTCCCCACCTATTTCGGCCGCTGCAATTGCTGCTACTATCACCCCTATCCCACTTACCTCATTAGCAGTAACTTTTTCCTCTTCACTTATAGTGGACATTTAGATCCACCCTGCTTCAACATCTCCAATTGTGCAGAGCATATCAATAGATTTGTCATCTAGCACGACCTTACTGGTTTCCTCATCCTCTATGTCCCCTTCCCTCCCATCTGCTTTTGCTGCTCCAATTCCTAACCTCAATCTCCCAGAGTCCTTCATGAAGTACATGTAGAACGTGTCATCTAATCTTTCGGTGATGCTTGCATACCCCATGTTACAAGTTTTGATCACCCAAGCCATGGTTAACACCCCAGCTCTCCCGCCCCCTACTGAACCATCTAAAATGGAGGCAACAATGCAGATCTCCAATGAGCTTGAGCAATAGTAGCTGGAGGCTACCAAGACATCTGACGATGAGGAATTCGAATATCATGAGCATCTAATGTTCGAGCATTAGGAAATTGATGAGGTGGCATATGAATCCTTGAGTGAGAGTAGTGATGAGCTTGATGCGGAATTAATCTAGGAGATGGCTGATCCAGAGCTTAATGTAGAGTGGAGCAAGTAGCTCAAGGAGATCAAAGACCAAGACACTGCAAGACAGCTTATGACCAAAAATTCTATTGCTCCAGGGGCTGAGATGAGCAGGCCTCCAATGGAAAGACATGAGAAAACCCCAGAGCATGATGAGGAAGCATCCCTCCACGAATATGAATGGGAAAATAAACCTGATGAGTATGAGCAAAATATAGAGGAAGGGGATGCTGGAAGGGAAGACCCCTCCGACAGGTAGTTGTTCACCAAGTCTCCCACTAAGTGCATTTCTCTTGTACAAGATTTTGATGAAGAGAAGGAGAATGTGGGAACTAAGGAGGAAGTCATTAAAGTCAAGGCCATTGAGCTTAGGGTGGAGGACAACAAGGATCAAAATGAATCCCCTAAGGAGCTTCCTGAAATGCCTGATTGGCTGGGGAATCAGCTTTAGCAAAAGACTCCCACCCTAAAAGATTCTAAGGCGAGGCTAGCAGCAATATTGGCCAGAGCATAGATAAGTACCAAGAAGGAAAAGAGGCCAAAAATCAGATCAAAGGTAACCATGGATGCCTTAGGATCTAGGGCGCTGCAAATAGCTACGCCAATGGTTGGGGAACAAGGAATAACCTACAACATTTCCACCATTGACTTAGGAGTGGCTACTTGGGAACAGAAGGTTGATCACCTCCAAGAATCGGTCACCACAGTGGTGCACCTTATCCAACAGGATAAGGTCTCAAAGGAAGAACTCAAAGCACAGGTGGTTGATCTAACTACCTATATCCAGTAGTGGTCGTCCCCTGATGAGGTACCTACCACATCATCAGCCCCACCGTAGTTGTTGTCTCAAGATCAAATCAATAAGCTGGAAATATCCAAGAACATGGGCAAGACCACAAAAAATTTGCTCTGGTCGGTGTTGGACATTGGAAATACAGGCATCAACTTGGTTGTCCGAGCAGCAAATAAGTTCCTGGAGGTGCAGAAATCTCTGGGTGGCACAAGGCGAATCTGCGAGGACTTTTTGAGGAAGTATCGGCTCGCTTATCCAAAGCTCGAAGCTATCCTCGCACTGTCGAGTGAAGTGTGTGAGAAGGACCTTTCCTTCAAGAATAATGATCACTAGTTAGTAGATGTATGGAAATGAGATTTTGATCATCGGAAGGAGAGGCTGGAACAGATTTTGCAATGGGTAGTTCCTGATATTGAATGGGCCAAGGAGACCAAAGGGGACTATACCATGTATATCAAGCTGATGATAGGGTATGAAATACCTACTGTTGAGGTTAATCCGGAGAGCCTAAAGCTTCATTTCCTAAAGAGGATGGAAGATGGGATGTCAGCCGAGACTACCACGAATTTTATGAGCTTCACTACTTGAGCCTTTGCTTGGTCCGAATTGGTCAAGGACAATGTTTCCAAATATGACGAAGACTAGGAAACGCTCATTAACAACTCCAAAGAATGGAGTTATCAGATACTGTGGTCAGACATCATGGAGTCTGACAAGCTTCAGCCATTGATCTTGAGCTTCATGGAATATGTGGCTTTAAAGAAGCACGAGGGAAACCCTGTCATTGATGAAGAGTTCCTGAAAGAATAGTTGCAACAAAGGGCAATCAACAAGAGACAAAAGTGCTACAGTGCTGCCACTAAAAGAGGAAATAGGGAAAAGAAAAAAGATTTTTTTTAAATGTAATATATTTTGGGGGTAGGTCAAAACCTAGTGTAAAGTGAATCTTGGCCATTCATTTTGTATTTTGAAATCTATAAATAGGGCTCTCCTCTCATTTAAAAAAGGAGTTGAGTTGTTGTAAGGGCATGCTGTAGAAATTGCAATAGAAAATATAGTCAATTTTGGTGTATTTTTTGGATCTCTTCACATGTTTCATGATTCTTCTCCCATTAGTTAAAATCTTAGTGCAAGTTACTTTGTTGTTCTAATTTCCCTTTAGCTATTCTTAGTAGTTTAGTGATGTTGTCTTTGATTGTGGAATTTCCTGTTGTGTGTATGCTTTCCTCATCCATACTTTTAGTCATTTGTTGCTGGTAGGTAACTGTGCAAAGTTAGTCTGGACTATAATTTCATAGCTACTCCTTAAAATTTGTCTTTATTCACATGGTGAATGAATGATGAATATCTGCAGTCCTTAGAAGATAGCATAGATTTCATGACATTGTGAGAATATTGATTAAGTGAAATCATATTTTAAGGAGACTGTCCATAGTAGGAACCTCCATGATCACTGTTCATCGGTACTTGTAGATCTAGGAACCTTACCTCTTCCCTTCTACCTTTTCTTTTTTATAAGTGACTTGTGCTAAGGTTCATTGCACATTTGTAAAGCCAAATCAAATGATCATAAGGAGTTTAAGAATGTTGTTCAAACCTACAATAAAGCATAGCAATTCCCTATCCACAGAACTTTGTTCATAGACCCGATTCTCCTACAGCTTTAACTCACATAAGGCCGCCTTGTGATTCCGAAAAATCACATAAATCAACTCATATATCCCAAGCATCTTCATGACCTAACACCCGAGAGACCTTGGGATAGTGTTCTACAATTTGGTTGTGGAAGATTGTCTTTCAAGAGACGTGATGCACCTATTCATTACCTATGTTGAGAAGTGCATAGAAATACCATCAAAAAAACTAGTGCTAGAGGGAGGGCCTTTTGGAGATAAAACTGGATCAAATTGGGTCATTCTCCCCTAAGAGATTTTATCGAGTCTTGAGATCTACACCGAATAAAGGAGAACTTCAAGAATTACAACCCCCTGTCTGAGCTAAAAGAGCTAAAAAAAGGGAACCATCCATCACAGATTCACCAAACCAGCTCACTTCTACTTCACTTCTGTCCTCTCCACCATCATTGGCAGAATCACCTAACACCCACCTGATCCAAACAACCTTCCTATTTGCCACTCCATCGGGGCTGAATCCTGCCTTTCAGCTAAACATAGTCCACAGCTTTGTTGTTGTCTCATCGGTTGATGTTACCCCTTTGCATCAATAAGCCAATATGGTGTAGCCACCTCCACCACCCCCTCTAATGGTGTGGCTAGGAAATAACCCGTCTCCTCTGGCCTTCAACCTCTACCACGATATGCCAAAGAATCCTGAGAATTTTTGTACGAAGTTCAACTCCCAGGATCTGCAGAGGACAGCCGAGGAACATGTAAGGATCTTCGAAATTTCTCTAAAAACTATGTAGATTATATATGAGTATGTGGCTTGCAGGCTCTTCTCTTACTCCCTCGGAGAGGAGGCATTCTACTGGTATGTCAATTTGCTAGCCAAAACTATCAATACATGGGACCTTCTGAAGAATGTTTTTATGTAGAAGTTCAAAACTCCGATCAGCCCTACAGACTCATACCGACACTTCATGGTGGTTCAAAGGGAGATTAATTAACTAATTATTTCATTCAATGATCGCTTCCACTGAGTGTACACTCGGCTGCAAGCCCTATACATTTTCAACGATGCCATCGTCTTACCTATTTACTATGCTGCATTGTGTAACCTCACTTTAGCCCTGGTGAAGATAATGTGACCACCTCTAGCTAGGCTAGTCGATGCATATGCTAAGGCCATTATTGCCAGCATAGATTTAAGGCAGAACATTTCTAGTTCTTTGCCATCTCTTGGGAAAACCACCCATCTGACATAGATTCAGGGGCTTACTCAAGCATTATAGCAACATACACCCCTGCTGAATCCAATACCATAGTTACCTATGGTTCCACACCCTGGGCAGCCAATAAATCAGGCGTATCCGATAGCCCACTACTTGCTGCCCTAGCAACAACATTCCCATCCTCAGTCATCCCAAATTTTAGTGTACCTCCAAGCAGCTGAATTCCCACCCATTCATCAAAATCAACTAGTGGTATAGCTCGTGTTCCTCCAGAGCGCCGCACCACAACTGAATAATGACAAAAAGGACAGGATCGATTAGCTTACAGAAATGATCAAGAAGATGTCCATAGAAATGAAACACTTGAGAAATCAGAATAACCAGCTACAAGCATCACAAAAGAACATCCAGGCTAACCTTAGTCATGATAGCTGAGATCATCATGAAAATCAGGACAATTGGGATGCCAGCACGTCTTCCAGATAGAATTATGACAAAAATTAGAATTCAGGCTAGAGCTTTGACAGAAGGCCCTTCCAAAGGCAAAACCGGGCATGGAACACAAGACCCAACAATGGCGGCATTCCCACGCCCCTTGATTAGCCCAACAACAATGAGAACCCTGCAAGCAGAGTTTACTTGGTGGAGGCTGCTCTGTCTGGTTGGTGTCGCATACACAAAACATATCACCACTCTGAGCTAGATTGTGCGGAATTCCAAACCGCTGCTGAGATTTTCCAAGTTGATGTTTGGAATGTGGTGGATAGTTCAGGGTGCAGAGACATTGTCTCATCTGACCCATACGACTCCTCGATGTTGGTGCTAAACCGAGCTCCTTTCCGAAGGGTAGAGTGCAATACGCTAGAGCAAGAAGGTGTCGATTCTAACAGCTATGATAAAGAGTTAGAGGTAAGCTCCGAAATTCCTTTGGCTCAGCTTTTTGATTCAATAGATAATGGTCCTAAAGATGATGAAGAAGAGCCTAGGGAAGATGAAGTCCAGATGTTTCACTAGCGGACTACCCCATACAACCTCAGGAAAAGGTAGGTCGCTAGTCATTTTGGGGGCCCTTTTATGACCTAAACCCCATCGAATAATTTTAGTGCCCCTCCTAATCCAAACACAAGTAACAATCCAGATTTTCCCCATACACCCATATGATATCTCAGCAGAAATAAATAGCAAAACAACAGCCAAAGCCAAGCCACTAGCTCCTCCCAAAACATTTCCTATGATCAAGAAGTTGAGTGGATGGGGGAGTACATTTCTGAGGAATTCAAAAAGGTAAAGCTAAGTGTGTCTGTATTCAAACTTCTAAAGGTACCTATAGTCAGGAATGCCCTTTTCAGGATGATAAATGGGACTCTGTCATAGGGGTCAGCTCAGGAAACTTCAGCAAAGAGGGTCTCCTTCGACGATCAGCAAAGTGAGTTGGTCGTCAGGCAGATATTCAATGGTAAGGCTGACTTGCCAGCAATTCAGAAAGCAAGTAAGCAGACTGATAGAGTAACTAATTAGGTACTGACCCAAAGTAAGGGTAACTAGAAAGACAAGGGACAAGTCACCCAGGTGGAAGTTTCCAGGGGGCTGTTTCAGGGAAAATTTGAAACTCCTCCCTTCCTGACCACCATCCGTCTATTCAGAAGGAACCTCCACAACTGCTTGCTAGATTCGGGAGCTTCAGCCAATGTCATGCCCTTGAGTGTGTGCAAGGCACTTAGAATAACACCAACTCCCCCTGATGAAAGGTGATGCAACTCGACAAAACAAAGATCAACATAGTGGGGGAAATCAATAGAATACCTATGCAAGTTGCTGTTGATCCCCGGATCCAATAGACCATAGACATTTAGGTGGTAGATATCCTAGATATGTATGGTATAATCCTTGAAAGGGATTTCACAAGGGTGTTGAACGAATACGATGTGACTGATTACTCACACGTGTCGTTGCCATGGAAAAGAATGCCGAATCAGATTCAGATTGATCGGGAACCATAGATGAGATTAATGATTTCCAAGTACAACAACACAAATCAGGTGTTGTATGTTGAAACAGATTTGGGGAATTACTCCCTAGTATCATATCGAAATGAGCAAGAATGCCTTGAAGATCAAGGAATAGGTGAGGTTTTCCTTGCACTATGTAGCCCGCCGGTTAGCATGGCCAATGCCTCTCAGAGCACTGAAATGCTAATCAAATTTGATGATGAAGAGTCAAGAGATGACGATGGTCGAGGATTTCTTGACGACTTCCAAGCTTTCATATAAAAATGTGTTCAGGATCAGCTCAATCTGGGGGCCCGAATGAATTTTCAGGAACTGTTGCTCCCTAATTGGTGCAGAGTAAATAATGCTGCCCACTTAGAGTTTGACTGTTGTTTGTGTCAAAGAACAATTGAACACATTAAAAGGTATGCTAGTCCAAAGGAGAAAGTTGTGTCAACAACCTTTGAACAAACACATTCCATCCTTGTACCACCCTAGACGGCTACTGAAATGAAGTCCCCACCGAGGGTTAAAGTTGGATCTATTGGTTCTGCATTCCAGGATTCTCCTGGATTCTAGATATTGTGCTTTGATAGGTCTAAATCTAACCATGGGGTTGGGATAGGTTTTGAATTGATCAATCCTAGAGGTAAGTCATACTTTGTCACTCATAGGCTTTAGTTTTATTGTACCAGCAATGTAGTAGAGTATGAGGCTTTAGTCTTGGGCCTCTTAATCGCATTAAGAAAGGGTGTCAAAATGCTCCAAGTGTGGAGATTTGGAGTTGGCCATAGAGCAAGTCAGGAAGCTTTATTCCTGGTATGATCGAAGACTCACCAACTATAGGCACCGGGTATGGGATCTACTAGAAGGATTGGATGCATTCAATATTTAGGCTATCCCATGTTCTCAGAATCATACTGTCAATGCCTTGGCTCAAGCAACCAGTACGCTATAGCCGTTGTCCCTATCTGGCCTCAAAATATGCATGATGGAGCTCACCTCCATCCAATCAGTGCCTAATAACGTGGCCAATTTCTAGGTATTCAATGATGACAAACACATCTTGGATTTTATCACCAGTTTGGATGTGTTTGCTACTCAAATAATCGACGAGGTTGAACCTCAAGAAGCTGACTTGGACATAGAGGGGATCATCAACCTGAAGACTAATACAATTCCTAGGGGAATGGTACAGTTAGAAAGGATCTTTGATCTAGATCAGATGAGAGATCAAGACTAGCAGACCAAGAAGGATACCATAAGCAGTCAATGTGATACTTACAATCTAGGACCAACTGAGAGTGCTAAGAACATGTTCATCGGTAAGGTGTGCGATCTTGAGGAAAGAGAGGGTATAATCCAAGCTTTGTGGATGTATCATGACATCATCACCTTGAGTTACAAGGACCTCAAGACATATGATACATCAATCATTTCCCACATCATCCCGCTTAGGCCAGATGCAAAGCCATTCAGGCGATGACAACGCCCTGTCAATGCTTTGTTAGAACTGATAATATATAAGGAAGTGCAAAAGTTGTTATCGGCTAGGATTATCTTTCCGGTCAAACATTCCACATGGGTTGCAAACTTGGTTCTTGTCTGGAAGAAGAATGGGGAGATTAGATTGTGTGTTGACTTTCGCAATCTGAACCGAGCCTCGAAAAAGGACAATTATCCTATACCTTCATTAGATGAGGTCTTGTAGATAGTAAATGGCTCTAAGATGATTTCCTTCCTGGATGGATATTCAGGGTACAATTAGATCGTGATATAGTATGAAGATCAACACAAGATGACATTCATCACCAAATGGGGAACTTTCACTTACAAGCGAATGTCATTCGGACTGATCAACGCTGGCGCTACCTTCCAACGCACCATGGATATCGCTTTCAAGGACCTGATCGCGAAGTGCATAATCATCTATATGGATTATTTGATAGTGTTTCAAAATAGCGGAGTAGTCATGTCACTGACTTATGCAAGGTCTTTGAAAGATGTCATGAATTTGGGGTTTCGCTTAATCCAAAGAAGTGCATCTTCGGTGTTACTAAGGGGAAGCTCCTTGGACATGTCCTATCAGAACAGGGGATTTCCATCAACCCTGAATGTGTCTAGTCAATCATGAAGATTCAGTTGCCCAGCAACAAAAAGGAATTGAAATCCTTTTTTGGAAAGATCAACTTTGTCTGCAAGTTCATCACCGAATTTGCGGAGATCATCAAACCACTCAATGCTATGTTAAAATAAGACGCTAAGGTCAAGTGGACCCCAGAAGAAAAGAAAGCTTTTGGGGAAATCAAGAAGGCAATAATTGATGCCCCTATGCTGGTCAGCACCAACTACCTTAAGCCCTTCTACGTCTATTTGTTTGCTTCTGATCATTCTTGTGCCAGTATCTTCACACAAAAGGATGACGAGGGGAGTGCACCCTTGAAATACATCCAGCTTTGTTACCAGAATGTTGAGAAATAGGCCTTTTCCCTTGTCAAAGGGGTCAATAAATTTAGGCATTACATCCTGTGTAACAAGGTATTCGCCATAGTCCCTGACCTGATGGTGGAGACATTGCTCATGCAGAATGAGCTAGGGGAATGAAGGGAAAAATGGATTGCCCTACTACATAAGTATGATATGGAAATCTAGCCTATGAGGCTGGTAAGAGGACAGGCCCTTGGCAAAATGATGGTAGAATTAGTTCTTGAGGCGAGGCCCGAACTCACAGTGCAGTAGTATCAACTAGAAGATGTCTCTCTGGGAGAGTGGTATGATGATATAGTATACTATATGTTGAATCATAAATGGCTGCCCTGTCTACAGGGAGTTCAAAGGTGAACCCTTAGATTGAAGAGTAGGAGTTACATGTTGTAGAGTGTCATGTTGTACAAAAGAAGTCATGAAGGCATCTACCTCAGGTGCCTCGATAAAGAGGAGATTGATCGGGTCCTCGGGGAATTTCATGATAGGTTTGGAATTGGTCATGGTTCTAGTCTGTCTAATGCGCATCAAGTATTGAGGGTTGTGTACTATTGGCCCACAATTTTCAAGGAATCCCATAATCATGTTTGCGCTTGCCATGTGTACCAAATCACTGCTGCCCAAGAGAGGAATGTTGATGTCCCCTTGCAACATATTTTGGAGGTAAGGTCGTTCATGTAGTGGGGTCTCAACTTCATTGGTTTGGTAAGCCCTCCATTGTCTGTTGGACACAAGTACATTTTGACCACTACTGATTATTGTACTAGGTGGATAGAAGCAATATCTTGTAGGCAATGTACAACTAGAGTAGTAAATACTTTTCTAGAAAGTTTCATTTTAAAACGCTTTGTTTTCCCTTATGCTTTGGTGTGCGATAATGGTCCTACTTTTGCTTCATTAAAATTCATGGGTTGGGCCTTTGACTATTGTATCACCCTTAAATTTTCATTCAATTACTATCCTCAAGGAAACGGCCTTGCTGAATCTACCAATAAGAACCTAATCACTGTAATCTGAAAAATGCTCGATAGGAATCCCAAGGACTGGCATACCAAGCTTCGTTTTGCCCTCTGGGCAGACCGAACCCATCACAAGGCAGTCCTTGGGGATTCCCCATATCACCTAGTCTATGGCTTAGAGCCCATCTTTCCCATTCATTTGAAGATCCCAACCCTCTGGTTCATCAATGATTTTTATGGAGGAGACTACAGAGAAGCTCACCTTGTTGAGCTGCTACACCTTGAAGAGGTATGAAACCATGCAATAGAAAATTTTTCCAAACATCAGGGTGTAGTCAAAAGATGGTTCGATCACCGAGCCAAAATCAAGGCCTTCCACATTTTTGATCTGGTCCTTTATTGGGAAAAGGCCCATGAAAAGAAAGGGGGACATAACAAATTCGACAAGCTTTGGCTTGGTCCCTTTCAAATTGCTGAAATCCTTGGAGAAAATGCTTTTCATTTGAAGACATTAACTAGTGAAGATGTCCCATTGCCTGTGAATGGGCAGCACCTCAAGCATTACTTCCAGGCCTGAGCTCTTCTAGAGCTTCTTGTGTAAATACCTCTACATATGTTAGGATAGGTTTCCCTACTTTGTCCTTCTATTTTGCGCATTTCTTGGCTGATCTATTTTGACCTTGGAAGAGTCTTCTCGATTGTCTATGGTGATTGTGCTTGGTTCAATAAACGGATTTCCCTACCGCCCGCTCTTGCTTCGTTCTCTAGATGAGCCTTCATTCGCTATTGCTAATCACTAAATTCCCCCAAGCATCAATTTTCAACTTTCGAACTTTGAATTGACCTAGAAGGGTTATCCACTTGAATCCCCTACGTTTATCATGGAACACATAGAAACACATCTTAAATAAATTCTCAAAGAATGGTATGGTGACTACCAAAAAGGCTGGATAAGTGAAAAATCTAAAGTCTACTCCAGTGACCACTGTGATTTCCAAGCCCATGGTAAGCTTCGTTGCTTACATGGTTGAACAAAAAGAAAAAAGGAAAACGCTGAAAAAACTATCAAATGAAAAGAATAAACAAGGTGAAAATAACAATCGTATGGGTGTGCAAATATCTCTACCGGGGCTATGGACCCCTAATTGGCAATAGAGCAATGTCCAGGTTACTTTTGGGGTCAGGCGAACTATGTATCTTATCCCTCGTGATCAATGGTTACCCTTACTATTTCCAAGAAAAGTGAATGAACTCACCACACACACACCTCCATGATATTTTCGTGGCATGATTCAATCTCGCCTTCCTTCACCTACTCTTAGTTCAGCTTTGAAAATTAGCTTTGGTGTGCGGTACTAGAGATCATGGGTTTGGAATGAATATTTAGATTTAGAACATCGGAAGCGTTCTCCCAATGGAGTCGCCATTTGTTGTGCCTATTGCACATACACCCCATTCAGAATGAGGACCCTCTCTCTTCTTTTAGCTTCCAAGGTCCTTTCTACTTTGCCTCATTTTGTGTACCCTATTTGGGGGTCTCTGATGGTCAACACACTCTTAAAAGTCCCATAATAGGGTTGACCTAGTTTTCCCCTATGAAAATTTTACCAAATCTTAGCCATTTTGGGTTCCCCTTGTCTATTGGCCTTTCTGGTGTCCGTGGCTCTTTCCGAGGCCGAACCCTCGGGTTTCCCTTTTCGGATTTCCCCTCTCGGGTTTCCATTCCAGTTCCACCATTTGAAATGGCAACTGTGCAAAGTCTTGCTAGCCCTCCGAGCCCGACCCTCCGAGATTCCTTTCCCGGGTTTCCCTTTGGACTTTGTCATTCCGAACGACCATCTTGGGACGTCCTTCCAACTCCCGGACCCTAGTCCTCCCACCGACGTCCCAGAATTTAAACTCATCTACCCCACTTGCAGCCGTATGGAGCATTAAATTGGTGTATTAATTTTGAATTTGGCTATTTAAATGACTTTTCGTCTGTCATTTTCACATAACAGTGAAATTTGAAATCTCTACGCCAGCCCCATCATTTTCCTTCCTTCACACACGAGCTCCTGCTTTGTTGTTCTTCACAATTTCAGCATTGCGCTTCTCCAAGAATTGAAAGTAGGTTTGCAATCTGCCCTATTTACCTTCTTTTGAAAAAAATTAAACTCAAAATCAGGTAAAGGGTAAAATGAATTCAAAAACCTTGGTATGCTAAAACCCTACCTTAAGAACCCACAAATTCAAAATTGGAAGATTGATTGTTTAAGGGGTCAAATCAAAGACCGAAGTTGAACCTCCCCACCACTGTTCTTCCAAACAAGCAACCTTACCCATCAAACCCGACCTTGTCTGCGGCTGTTACCTAAAATCAAGAAGCTTGGGAAAATTGATATTGGTGTCCAAACTCACCTCAGGTCCCGACCATCGGACTTCCCCTCTCGGGTTTCCATTGTGCCCTTGACATTGCAAATGGCTTTCCTCAAGCATCCTTCTAGACCTTGACCTCGGGCATGTCAAGTCCGTCCTGAAACTTGTAAATATTGAAAACTCAATCAAACGTCAAAACTGTCCTCAGACTCTGGCCCTCAGAATTTTGACCCTGGAATTCCCTGTTACCTTCATCATTTTGAATGGCTATCCTTGGGCATCTTTCCGACTCTTAGATCTCGGCCATGCCGTCACTCTGAACCAGGTTCAAATTAAAACCAAATTTCCAACCTCACTTTGAATTTTGGTGCCTAGATTTCCGTATCTAGAATTTTGTGCCCGTTTCGTCATTTGTTAACGGGGGGCTCTTAATGATTCTCTGCCATCGCAAATCTACAAACAAAACTGAATAGCTAAACTATCCTTAGACTCTGACCATCAGAGATCTACATCCGGTGTTCCATGATGCTTTCGCCGTTTTGGATGGTTGTCTCTACCCACCTTTCCGGATGCTGGACCCCGAGCCTCCTTTTTCCGCAAGGATTTCATCAACTAATAAGTCTGCCCTCTGGAATTTTGTCCTCATACTACTATCTGCATTTCGTCATTTTGCACGGCTATCCCACGGAAGCTTCCTGACCCTAGCAACCCAGACTCTAAAACCTGACTCCCGGACTGCTATCCTCCCTGCACCATTCCAAACGGCCCTCCTATAGCTAAAACCTGAATGCTAATATGAAGACTCAAATGACCTCCAAATCAAAAATGGACTTCAACCTACTTGCTAAAATTGAGCCTTCTTTCATGTTCAACCTTTTTTTGATCAAATCCATGACTAAAAGGGTCATTAGGAATGTCTTGCCTTGTTTACCCTTCTAAACGACATTCTGCCAAGGGAATTTCGGCCCTGGGAATCCGGATTTCCTGTTTTGCTTCCCTATGATGTTTTATTAGATGTTAGATGCTTCTTGAGTATGAATAGTGATTGTGAATCTAACCTTGATATGTAGGGATTCACCTGAGGCCGCTATCTATGATAATGTTACTAATTCATGTATTTTGTGTAGAATTTATGGAATCCAATGCAGAGGCCTATGGTGCTGCCAAAGAAAAGGGGAAATGAACTACCAAGGCACCCTGAGGAAAGGAGGATAAGGACTAGATGAAGTACAAGTTCCAAGGGGTGCCATTATAATCCAGGATCACCACTTTGTGGAGGGACATCACAGATACCAATATCGAACATGTCGATATTGATGAGTTTACATGGAGAGTCGGGCTGAACCCAAAGACAAAAAAATGCAAATTTGATCAGAAGCAGCAGACTTGCTAGGGCTGCAGGCTTCTCGGTGGCCTTGGTGGCCCCAAAGTTGGTAATGGCATGCGTAGAGGCATATCAACCTAAAACTAGAACCATAGTGGACAGAGATGGAAATGTCCTTGCAGATATGTCCTTGCCTAGGATAACTGAAACTTTCCACATTCCCGCCTTTAAAAGCATGGAGGCCCCCACCATAGAAGAATGCAAGGTGTTATGGGAGCAGGATCCTCTGAAATGAAAAAAACTGATCAATCAGTACTAGTTAAAGGAAAAGCGGGGTAGTGCTGGAAAACTCCCTCATGAACTCTTTCACAGTGATTTCTTCAAGGATTACCACGACCTCGTTACCTTACTAAGCCGAGTAATGGGTCTTTCGGCTGCAGCCTTCTTCCAAGAATGGATGTTATATTTTGTGGGGCGAATTCTCTATGGTGATGACACTACCTTTAATTGGGGGGAGATAATAAGTGATTACTTCCACAAACAGTTTATCAATGTAAAGAAGACCTCCAAGCTCTACATGACATCCTACCTGGTATATTCACTCACCAATTGACGACATTATAATGGATTGACTACAGTGCCTAGTGAGGTATCAAGAGTGGATCTCAACCCTTATGACAAATATCCACAACTACAGTACAGAAACTTCAAGAGGGACTATTGTAGGGTGAATGATGCGTTCATCACCTACATCATTCAGTCTCTTGGAGGTGACTTTCGAAGGAGAATCTCCCATAGTGCCAGAGCCCTTCTTAAGAATTATGCCTTCCTATATATATAATTTCCTAAGTTCACTTACATTAGTGCCAAGCGATTCACGGAAAGGCCAAACAAGCTACCCCTGTACCCCAATGACCGGATCATACTGTTGGAGCTGACTTAGTAGCTACGACACATTCACCATATCCTAAGCAACAAGCATCTAGCTTGGACACCTTACCCTATCAGGCTCGGCCAAGGGATGTATAAAATTGACACCTCCCAATGTGTGGGGTATTCAGAGAAGGAGTTGGCCAAATAGCACTTCAGGTTGTATATAGGTCGGCCATAAATGGACCCATATGGTCATATCAGAAAGTCATTGGGGTCTGAGTATGCCCACCTCCATAATATTGAGGATTTCTAGGCCAACTACAAGGATGACCTGGAGGTTCGGTTATGCCACTATATGCGCATGACTACCCTCTACGTGCGAATAGTGAACCTATGTCCAGTTTTGGATCAGCTTGAGGAAGATGAGAGCACGATGACTAATCTAAGATATAATGTGATCACTAATATGCCATTTCCTTTGATTGACAGCAACGAGCAAGAGGTTGACGACCTTGACATACTCACCAAGCCCGTCGAGGCTCGAATGAAGGAATGGATTGACCAACAAGTGGCTCGACTGAAGCAACAAGGAGTCGACTTAACGTTCAAGAGACTAGAAAGTGAATCAAGTGGCTCAGATGGTGGGGTGGTTGTTGCTACAATTGGGGAAACATCCAAAATCCCACCATCCATCAAATCTAAGAAGAGGAAGGAGGTTGGTGAGTAGTTTCCCAAACCGAAGGTTTATGCTCAAAAGGCATCAGAGGGCGAGCCATGAAGGAAGCAAAGGAAAAAAGCCAGGGTCACAGAGACATCTGTGATACCCAAAAATCCACTCCTCGAGGGAAAGGAGGCAGAGGTTGAACCATCAAAGTCCCCGCCTATTTCAGCTACTACAGTTGTTGCTGCTATCACCCCCATCCCACCTACCTCATTAGTAGTAATTGTTTCCTCTCTACCTGCGGTAGACATTTCGGTCCACCTTGCTTCCACTTCTCCAATTATGCAGATCATATCAGTAGATTCATCTTCCGCCACAACCCTACCGATTTCCTCATCCTCTATGTTCCCTTACCTCCCATCTACTTTTGCTACTATAATCCCTACCCTCAGTCTCCCAGAGTCCTTTGTGAAGTACATGCAGAACGTGCCATCCAAGCTTTTAGGGATGCTTGCAAACCCCATGGTGCAAGATACGACTGCAAAAGCTATGGTTAATGCCCCAGCTCTCCCACCCCCTATTGAACCGCCTAAAATGGAGGGAATAATGTAGATCTTGGATGAGCTCGAACGATAGTAGCTAGAGGCTGCCAAGACATCTAAGGATGAGGAATTCAAATATCATGAACATCTAATGTTCAAGCATCGGGATATCGATGAGGTGGCATATGAATCCTCTAGTGAGAGCAGTGATGAGATTGATGCGGAATTAATCTGGGAGACAGTTGATCCAGAGCTCAAAGCAGAGCAGAGCAGGCAACTGAAGGAGATTGAAGAACAATAGGCTACAGGACACCTTATGACCAAAAATTATATTGCTCCAGGGACTGAGGCCAATAGGCCTCCAATGGAAAGACATGAGAAAACCCTAGAGCATGATGAGGAAGCATTCCTCCACGAAGATGAACGGGAAAATAAACCTGATGAGTATGAGAAGAATAAAGAGGAAGGGGATGTTGAAATAGAAGACTCCTCTGATAGGCAGTTGCTCACCAAGTCTCCCACTAAGTGCATTTCTCTTGTACAAGATTCTAATGAAGAGAAGGAGAATGTGGGAACTGAGCAGGAAGCCATTAATGTCAAGGCCATTGAGCTTAGGGTGGAGGACAACAAGGATCAACACGAATCCATTAAGGAGCTGCCCCAAATGGCTGATTGGCTAGGGAATCAACTTCAGTAAAAGACTCCCGCCCTAGAAGATCCTAAGGCAAGGCTAGCAGCAATATTGGCCAGAGCACAGATAAGTACCAAGAAGGAAAAGAGGCCAAAAATTAGATTAAAGGTAACCATGGATGCCTTAGGATCTAGGGCAATGCAAATAGCTATGCTAGTGGTTGGTGAACAAGGAATAACTTACAACATCTCCACCATTGACTTGGGAGTGGCCACTCAGGAATAGAAGGTTGACCACCTCCAAGAATCGGTCACCACAGTGGTGCACCTTATCCAACAGGATAAGGTCTCAAAGGAAGAACTCAAAGCATAGGTGGCTGATCTAACTACATATATCCAACAGTGGTCATCCACTGATGAGGTACCTACCACGTCATCGGCCCCACCACAGTTGTTGTCTCAAGATCAAATCAATAAGCTGGAAAGATCCAACAACTTGGGCAAGACCACATAAAATTGGTTCAAGCAAGTCTTGGAAATTGGAAATAAGGGCATCAACTTGGTTGTCCGAGTAGCAAATAAGTTCCTAGAGGTGCATAAATATCTGGGTAGCACAAGGCGAATTTGCAAGGAGTTTCTAAGGAAGTATAGGCTCAGTTATCCAAAGCTCGAAGCTATCCTTATGCTGTTGAGTGAAGTGTGGGAGAAGGACCTTGCCTTCAAGGATGATGATCACTGGTTAGTAGACGTATGGAAACAATATTTTCATCATCGAAAGGAGAGGCTGGAATAGATTTATGAACGAGTAGTTCCTGATATTGAATGGGCCAAGGAGGCTAGAGGGGACTATGCCATGTATCTCAAGCTGATGACAGGGTACGAAATACTTATTGTTGAGGTTAATCCGAAGAGCCTAAAGCTTCATTTCCTAAAGAGGATGGAATATGGAATGTTACCTGAGACTACCATGGATTTTATGAGCTTTGTTGCCTGAGCTTTTGCCCAATCTGAATTGGTCAAGGACAATGCTGCCAAATATGAAGAAGACTACGAAAATCTCGTTAACAACTCCAAAGAATGGAGTTATCAGTTACTACGGTCTGACATCATGGAGTTGGACAAGCCTCAGCCATTGATCTTGAGCTTCATGGAGTATGCGGCTTTAAAGAAGTGTGAGGGCAACCCTATCATTGATGAAGAGTTCCTAAAAGAATAGTTGCAGCAAAGGGCAATCAACAAGAGACAAAAGTGCTACAGTGCTACCACTAAAAGATGAAACAGGCAAAAGACAAAAGATGTTTTAAAAATGTAATATATTTGAAGGGTAGGTGAAACCCTATTGTAAAGTGAATCGTGGCCACACAATAAAAATGAATCTTGTCCATTCATTTTGTATTTTGAAATCTATAAATAGGGCTCTCCTCCTCTCATTTAAAAAAGGAGTCGAGTTGTTGTAAGGGCATGTTGTAGAAGTTGCAATAGAAAATACAGTCAATTTTGGTGTATTTTTTGGATCTCTTCACATGTTTCATGATTCTTCTCCCATTAGTTAAAATCTTAGTGCAAGTTACTTTGTTGTTCTAATTTCCCTTTAGTTTTTCTTAGTAGTTTAGTGATGTTGTCTTTGATTGTGGTATTTCTTGTTGTGTGTATGCTTTCCTCGTCCATACTTTTAGTCATTTGTTGCTGGTAGGTGACTGTGCAAAGTTAGTCTAGACTATAATTTCATAGCTACTCTCTAAAATTTGTCTTTATTCACATGGTGAATGAATGATGAATATCTGCAGTCCTTAGAAGATAGCATAGATTTCATAACATTGTGAGAATTCTAATTAAGTGAAATGACTATACTCACAATTGTTATTCATATAATAAAGACAACAGAAAGGAAAGTAATCATCTATTTAATAGATTCTCCCTCAAGTGGCTAGCTCATGGGTTTCTACGTTCGTCCTCAGGTCACATACACAACATTTTCAAAATATCTTTCATTAAATATAATTTCCATCCATAATTTTAACAACATAGAGATTAATATTCAATAGTCTCTTTATTCATATATATTCAGAAAACATGTCAACAACATAACATTACTATTTTGCATTGTCTTTTTCTTCTAGATATTACATATTTATAGAAAACTTCTAACAAAGTCCTATATTTCAAATGGCTTAGATTACCATTGAAAAAGTTTGTAATAGATTATAAACAAACTTTATGTCTTTAAATGCCCATTACATAGATATTAAAGAGGCTCGAATCAAGCCATGAAGTCCTTAAATTTTTTAAAACGTAACAAAAATTTAACTAAAAGAAACTATGATTTCGGTCCATCATCCTAAAGTTTTGGAGCATGTTTCCAGCGTACATCTTCAATCTATTTTCAAGCTCGTGCTGGTTGAACTCTTTTAACTATTGTTTGATGATGATTATTATCCTACAAAATACTTAAAACAACCCATTAAATCTATATTGGCAAGATTCTTCAATAAATCACTAGAAATAAAGTTTGTACTATTTTTCTTAAAAGACAAGCAACTATTTTGCCTAAAGTTTAATTAATTGACAAAGAATAAGAACTTTGCATATATGAGAAAGGGCTTTATTATGTTACCATGATGAGGTTATTTTTACCTCATCACCCTCATCACTCGAAACATTGCATTATTGATTTCTTCCTCCATTTTTATCGAGAAATGGCCACGAGAGATGAGTTTTGTAGTGTAGCCATGAAAATCATGAAAGACGCCTTTGGACCAATCAAAAGAAAAAATTAAACTTGCTTTGACCCAAAAAAAATTGAAATTCATTTTATATTTTCCCCTTTTCATTTACTCAATATTTTAAATATTTTAAATGTTAAGATTTGAAACATTAGAAGAAATTTGTGACTTCTAATGATGCCTGCAGGCCATTTGAAGAAATTTATTGTGGGAAAACCAAGACATCTGGAGCTGTAAAATTTTGCGTAGGATTATAATCAATTATTTAGAGGAGACCCATTTTCTCAAATTTTTCCCAGCCCTTAAAATTCAAGTACCTCCTTTGTAAACTGGCCCCCGGGACGTGTTCACCATACCCAAAATACATTAAAATAATATATCATATGACCTTCATTTTTTATGAAAATGGACTTGTATAGGTTTTAGACCAAAAAAAGAAAGGGGTTGTCATTAGAATTGTAAAATTTTAAAAATTTTGGAACACCATTTTCGGCACTATCATGATTAGAAAGCAATTAAATAACCTATCAGAACTTATACTGAGACCCTAAAACTGAGTAGGAATGCACACATTTGATCCAAAAAGAGAGTAAAAAAGAACCTTTAGAAAAAGAGATCCTCAGGTGCTAGATATTATTCAACAAATTTGCTTACTTAGACTTTTCAACAATTGCACCTATTCAAAACCAATCAAGGCTCACCAAGTCACCACTTTGAAAAAATATCAAACCATCTCTTGGGAGGTGCCAATGGAAGCAAAAGCTCATTTAGGTACACTAGGTATGTGTGTAAGAGGGTTTTGCTTGAATTGTTATTCTTCATGAGATATTAAGGGTCAAACTTGACCTCCTTGAAACAATATAGAAAATGGAGATGTAAAACTAAACAAACTGCATTTGCTTTTGATCTCGAAAAAATAGAAAATCATATCACAAGGCTCTAAAAACTGATAAGGGAGCGTATGAATGTGGGGAGAATAGATATCAACAATCCTTTCATCATAAAAATAATCCAACTATGAAATATCATCTCAAATAGGAGGGCACTTCGTAGAATTGAAAGTTCACAAACAACAAAACAATGCCAAAACCCTTGAGATTTTCTTTTCAATACACTATCAAAACTCATCATTGGAAGCTAAAAACTAACATGCACATTAACATATGTCACATGAGTGGGTCCACCAAGGGATTTTGCATGAAAATCAACATGCTCCAAATTATGACCCTCTAAAGTAGGTCACTTGGATAGATTTTTCAGGTGCACTTCTGAGAGTGCAGAGGCAAAATTTTCAATGCAAGAATAAAAAGAATCTAGATATTTGAGGAGTAGACCAAATGCTGAGTCCATTGGGTGCTCTAAAAATGCTCCTTTATTCAACCTTTTCTTCAACTTCACTTAGTGAGTCTAGGCCACCAAATGAAAAAGGGGAGCCAATTCTTACCTTTGTCAAACACCAATCTGTTAAAAGAGTTGATCTCCCTCAACCCATGCTTGCCTCTATCACACCACAATAACATGAGTCACTACACCTCTGCAAACACAAGTATCAAGATGCCTTTGAACAAGTGGAAACCTGCTCCTTTTTTGGCTTCGTTGTTATATGGCAACCAAATCACATATGCCACATCACTACCGCTCTCTTCATTTATCTTGTATCAAATGAAAACATATGAGGATAGGGATCAAGACCATATAAAAACATAGTCTTATTAAATCTATTGACCCCCTCATAGTGATCATGCTCAAAGAAGGTATCATGCTTCAAAAGTAACATGCAATCATCTTGTGTGTTGAGCAAAGATTGCTCACACATTTGTATCTCCTCTAACTGAATTGCATCACAAGTCATCTTATCTTCATCCCAACAACATTGTTCAAGCACATTATTGCATGCCTCAAGGTTCTGAAAATCAGGTTTATCAACACCCAAAGTACTTACATCTTTATTCAAATCATGGCATTTAGAAGAAATGTCAGCATCCCAGACAATGTTTCGTATCGCATGTTCAAAAGAAATATTATCAACATTCAATATGTTATTACAAAGAGAAGCTTCAAATACAAGTTCATATGACTCAACTTTCACTTGTGAAAAAATCATCAAAGTGAGTGTTCAAGACACATTCACTATTTCAATCTTGAGCATCACATTCAACATTATCTTTTGTTGCTCCAACCTGAAAATCTGAAGTATACTACTCATGAAAAGGGTTGTAAGCTACAAATTCAGAACACAATCATATTCTTCATGTGTAAACTCATCATAAAGAGTTGTATGAGTTGTACCAATATCTATCTCTACCTTTTCACTTTCACATACAGCCACATTTATACTATTTTCATGCAAACATTTAGTGATAACCTCGAAAACAACAAAAGGAATGGAAGAAGGTGAAGAATCAAAAAATAAAAATAAAAAAAAATTCATCACTTTCATTACCAACATATACATGCTTCTCATAATCAACTAACTTAACCGATTCATCCAATGAATCTCTTACACACACATCTTCTTCTTTATCCATACTGCTGCAAAAATTAGCAAGGTCACATTCCTCACTATCAAACTTAAAATCATTGTTTGTTTCTTGATTGTGGCTGCTTGTAGATGATCTCTTCAACTATAATTGATTGCTCACTTTTCCATTTTCATCTGATAGACTGGCATTTTCAATAGCATTGCCTAGATCAACAAATTCCATTATCTCATCATGAAGACTTGCATCAAAGCTACACTCACTTGTAGAATTGATATGATCAATTATACCATAACATTTTCGATCACATATCTCTTCTTCAAAGAGTAAATTCAATTCATATCCCTCATCATATTTTTGTCTAAAAGAACTTGTAATCTTGTTGTGGGTATGTGCAGGATCATGATGGGCCAAAAAGTGGTGATATGTAAGTGATATGATAGTCCAGGTGGCTAATGACTTTTTTTTAACCCAAAAATTAGTGAAACGAAAAGGGTTTTTAAAGAAGATTTTCAGTTTTCCACCAATATAAATTATGCTTTAATTTGAATTTAATAAATAATGATTATTCATTTTCTATTTGAATTACAACTAAATTCTTGATTGATAGACTGATTGAAAAACATTTATAGTTTTCAACCCATATCACATTTTTTGAATCTGAAACATGAGTCACATTCTATGCTTTACATACAATAGAATTAAAAATAAATAAATTTCATGAAGTTTTGACCAAGTTAAGGTGGTTAGACATACGAGTTTTTATATTTTAAAAAACTTATAATAAAAAAATTAGAAAAAAATATGCATCACATCGGGACATGAGTCCTCTACTTATATCTAAAATCCTATAAAAAAATATTATCATTTTATTATGGTTAGGGCGATCAGACAGACACCTACTTCTTATTTTTTCCCTAAAATTTAAGTACTACTACATTGAAATTTCAAATTTTCTCCAAATAGCTTTTTAAAAAAAAATAAACTTAGTAGTCTAGAAACTACATTCAATTTTCTATAGATTCTATTCTTACATATTTTTTAAATAATATAGGTAACTTATTCAAATTTTTATGTCAAGTTGACTAACTCTAATTTTTTGAATTTTCATCGCCACTTAAGGGTCTATTTTTTCAATTATGATCCTGCACATACCCTTGTTCTTCACGACATCACATTCATTCATTGAAGGGAAAGTCTCATCAGCACAATGTGAATTGAGGTGATCATTTAGGAACTTATCTACATCATTGCAGCCTTCATTTGATATAGAAAAGTTGCTTTATATTTATATATTTTCAAAGCAAACAGAAGAACTTCATATGTTTCATTCATTTCATTGTGACTATTATGGCTGAGATTTTCATCTGGATATGCTTCCTCTATAGGTTGATTAGAAAAAGAATCTTTATCACCACATAATGCATCATCATTGTCTTTTTCTATACCATCCACCTCTATTTGATCAAGTCTAAAAAGGGTGCCATCACATAGGTTAGTTAAGAAACCACTTCCAAACTATTTTATCATTTCCTCAATCACTAAAATATATTGATACAAACACTGAAGGCCAAGGGGCTTCAAGTTAGCTAGTATGGTACTCAAATCTAGCTCACAATTCTAATAAAATAAATAAATGCAAAATGACTCATCAGGTATTTTTGACTCTAGTATACAAAACAAAAAGTTAATGAATCTATCATGAAAATCATGGGGAAATTCATCCTTTGATATCTTTTTACCACATAGTGCATCAATAGGTGACATGGATTCAACTTTTCTTTCAGATTGTAGTTCGCATTCCTCTTGGATAAGCAAATGTCTATTGTCTAACAAGCACACATTGTTTGTTGATATTCCTTCAAACTGATCAATGAAAAGTATCTCAAACTCTTTCCATGAAGATATGCAATGTTTGGGAAAGCTAGAAAACCATTGTTCTACAACATTTTCTAAAGTCCTCACAAATAATTTCATGATAACATCCTCATGACCTATTTGATCTTTATCTATCAAATTAATGAAACTTTGTAAATGTTGTGATGCTGAGTAAAAATTTTCACCCTTGACTCTTGGTATCTTATCTATAATTTTAGAGGGAATGACATTTGGATAACCACTAATGCCACTAAAATCAAGGGGTTTGTATCTTTCAATGTTAAAACCTCTTTGCAAAGCTGGTTGGGGTTGATCATACACCATGGTTGCACAAGGAACCATACAAGGATGCATACATTGGTGCATTTGGAGACACTTCTTTCAAATTAAAATACCAACTCTATAGTTGATCAATCATTGCCCTATTTCTTTCTTTCATCATGACCGTAGAATACCACAATGCATAATTCAAATGCATCTTCACTTAAGATCCATTTAATGGGTAGATTTAAAACACAAGCATACTTATACAACATAATACATAGGCTCTAAATTATAATTCAAAAGTATGAAAATTCAATATTATTGTCATTTCCCATTCTTAGTGTTGAACCACCAAAAACATAGACACAATAAGGGAAAGAGGATTCCCCAATGAACTTCTAGGGTTTTTCACCCTAGAAGCTAACTTTTTGGATGAATGGCTCTCTTTCACCTTAATGTTTTTGGTGTTTTCGGGTGTTCATTCAAAGAAATGGATTGGATTAGGGGCTTAATGTGATGTGTCTAGAGTTCCCCAAATGCAATAAACTAGAAATGAAAGCTAACTAGCAAGGTAAAATCAAGGAAACGAAACTATGCTGGAAAATACATGAAGATATGCAAATATATCTAAAATAACCTAATAATGTATACTAAACAAAAAAAAAGATTAGAGATGAGAGGGGTGTGCACCTAGAACCTATAGAGGCTAGAAATACTTCTGAATTTGATGTTGAAGCTGAAAGGGACACTTTTGCCAAGTGGGGCGATCTAGTCCTTCTGCGGGAAAATTCTGGAAAACTGGTTTGGAGCCCGTTTCAGCCAAAAGGGTATCCAAATCTACCAAGATTTCTAGAAAACAACTTCAGTGGGACTAGGTCACCCAAAGTGGCAACCTAGTCCTCTTCTCAATTTTTGTGAGCCAGAAGATGGGATCTGAAGCCTTTGGTTTGTGTTTCCTGCTCCTTTAGGTATCTATTCCCAAAAGTGAAGATTATAGTCTGTGGAAGTCTTCCAAGCTTCAACTAGGGTTTCTTCTACCTTAGGGAGCTTGGTCAACTTTTTGAATGATCTTCAAGCTTCCAATGCACCTAAATTTGTAAACACACACAAAGAGAAAGAATAATGTTGGATGTTAGAGTATGGGAGCTTGCCTTGGTCAAGCCCCTCTATAGATAATCAAATCAAATGATGAAACAACGTAAGAAATCATGGAATGTAAAATAATGTGCTTAGTTTCCTTTCCATGATGTGTAATATTGAGTTGCATCAATGGAGGATTCAACCCTTGAGTGTTTCAGCAATGATGTCTTGTTGACTTGGAAGGATCTAACCCTAGCCTGCTTGAGAAGAAGAAGTGATGAGGGAGAGAGGTGGAGAAGAATGTGTTCGAGAAGAATGAGGGTATTGTTAGCTCTCATAAACAAAAGTTTGAACCATGAAAGGTTGCCAAGCTTTCACAACATTTTAGGGTAACAGAACAAGGTTTGAAACAATTAAACCTTCTACTCTTTAGTTGTTGCTAGACCTAGGAGGGTGTACCAAACTGAATCAAGCAGACTTCACCTTTGATCATTCCCTCTTGCCTTAATTTGTCCATGATGGCGAATTAAAATGGAAAAAATCAAACAAATTTGGTATATATTATATATAAATATTCAAAACTAAAACCTAATGTGTTCAATTAACAGATGTAAAAAATGTGAGTGAAACTAAGAAATGACAATGAAAAGACCAGTGCCTTATAGGGTTCATGGAGTCAAAAGAAATCTGAAACAATTTCATTTGTTCTGGTAGACATTCAAGTCATTCAGTATTTTATTTGGTTTATAGCTTGTATAAACATGCAGGATTGTGATTATTGAGTTCTTTTTAATAATCCAATTGACATTCCCTAATTACTATTATCAATTCAGAGAATTTAATCTTTATTGGAAAGAAACAATCAATTGACCATATAGATGCAGCAAATGCGCATTCACGAACTAGGTATAAACTTGTTTACGCCAATTCAAATAACCAGAAAATACCAATATGGAGACAACTTCAATAATACTTATCAACAAATATCATAAACAATCGATACCAGAAAACATTGCACCATTGTATTAGATTCTCATTGATATCTCCATGATTTTACATATGCAACCAATCTCATCCTTGCCAAAAAACTATACTCTGGTGTCTTCTTTTTTCTCCTAATACCCATCTAATTCTACCTTGCCCATATATATTGTTTTCAAAATGGACGGTTACACATTGAGAATACGAAAGGACGCATCCTTTCGAAAATTAGGCAAAATTAATATACAAAACAAAAGACAAAGAATAATTAGGCTCTATTTAGCCACAAGTGAGTTTTAACGAGGTGGTCAGAGTAATCCCGGTGCTCATGTGTATTTGCATCTTCGATAGCATCCCGGATCGTGATTTCCATCTTGACCATTTCCTCATTTTGCTCGCTCACTTCCTCTAATGTTGTATCCTCTGTAGAAGATGTCTTCATGACTCCATTCAGTATTGTGTCACATTCATTCTTCCATTTGGTGGCATCTTTCAATTCCCCTTTATCATCATAAAATGTGATCATAGTCTCCTTGCCGGCTTTAATTAATATTCATTCATCCCCCTACAATTCCTCATAGAATGTTCGATGGCGATTAATAATATGATTTGCAGCTTCAAGTGCAGTACTGTTAGCCTCATCACTCTAGGCCAATTCATGAAACTTCTGCATAATTCATCCATCCATCCTTTCATGCTCCCTATATGCAGTTAGAGCACTAGAATATTTTCCCCACAATTTATTCAACCAAGATGTCAAATTATCCAGCCTCCTCCTAACAAATGCTACAATTGCATCATATTTTCCTTGATTATAAGCACTTGATCCTTTCCAATCATCTTTTGCTCGAGAGATTTCTCCTTGAGTGAGCATTTTGGCTGGATCCATTGAAATACCAACTAAGTCTTTCAGTCTATCATTTTCTCTCAACATTCTTTCATTATTTGCTTTATACATTTCTCTTTCTTTTATCAGTGTCTGGATCTGTGCCTTATTCAATTTTGCAATATCTATCCCAATCTCTACAATAACCACAGGATCAGCCTCTCCAACTTTTAGGATCATAACATGGCCAAATGCCTTCTTTGTATCAATTGCCACTGATTTCCTGTGGGGTGGGTACAAAGCCCATATCATCAATGATCCCTCATTAGTATTATAATTAGAGCCTAAATACACCTCTGTTACCCTTTCCTTATCAAGCTTGTTTGCAGCATTGCTATCTTTTAAGAAACTATCAAAAACTAATGCAGAATTCAAATCAAGTCCAAGAAAAATCATAACACCAGCAATCTCCAACATTTTCCTCCCCTTTTTAGGAGTCATATTTGTCATTTCATCATCCACACATTTTCTAAATTGACCCAATAATTTCTCTTCATTCCCTAAAGTGACAGCACCAAAATCTTCTCTTATTTCTTTCCCCTTCTGTTTGCACAAGAATGCTTTGAATTCTGGAGAATTTATAAACTCATCATCTGAAACAAATGATCTATACTCCATATGCCTTGCATCAATATCACCACTTTCAATACTCTGTTCTCTAGTTGGGAAAACATATCACTGAGTTCTTAGCCTAGATAATTTCTCTGTCCTGCTCTGTGGCACTTTATCCATTAGGGTTTCCTCATCTGCAGAAGATAATATCTTCGTATCCTGTAACCCTTGGTTATAGCTTTCAACCACCACCTCTGCTTCCTCTTCATCCAAATTCCTGATCATATCATCAAAAGGATAAGGTACATGTTGATACCTTCCAAAGTTAATCCTTTCTTTGGCCGAATTAATATATCCTTCAAGGTCAAAGTTTTTCCTAGGTGGTCCCATTTTCATATGATAATGCAACAATCTATCAAGGATTGAATTATATCCCTCCTTATCCAACACAGTGAAATCATCAATACATAATGTACTAGGCATAAAATCTTGCTTCCCATAAGAACTGAAAAGCATCACACTATTGTAATCCATTTGTCTGACAATTTCCAAATATGCAACTCTATTTGGAACTATCCTTGGCAGAATGAAAGGGGCATCTTCAAATCCATACACCCTGATCATTATAGCTCCTTCCAAACAATAGCAGTCACCCCAGCTATGATCAATTGGCCCATTGAAATATTTTGGCCAAAGAAACCTTTTAACCTCATTAGTCAATGAATAATTACAAGGATATTTCTACAATTTGTACAAAGATTTCACAAAATACTCTTCAAAGTGGATAAAACTAGAATCAGCAAACCTATTGTCCCAAATAGCAGTCCATAGCTGAACAAGCAATGTCTTACCCTCCTTATCAATTTGAGAAACTCTCATTTCTGGAGGCCATACTCCCAACTCCTGTCCAAAATATAGCACCAAGTGCATCAACAATGAATAGTGTCTAAGATGAACAATAGATGCTCCACTCTTTATAGCCACTAATCCTAAATCAAGCTCCCTAGAAATATATGAAGCATAGTCAAATGGCCTGTAGTTGTGATATTGAATATCTGCTATGATAATCATCGACACAATTGACATGAGTTCCGGGGCATCCATCCCCAATACTTGACACACTGAGAAATATGTGTACTTCATATAAGGCTCAAACAAATCTACATGATAAGGAGGCCCCTCACTATCTTGCAGAGGTTCTGACTTGTTACCCTGTTTAATTCTATGAATAGGCAACCTCCAACCCTTATAGATTGTATCCATTCTTGAAAATTCCTTTTCCAACTCTTCACAATTGATCTCCTCACTGCAAAACCCTTCCAATTTGAAAACCTCACCTATTGCTTCTTTAGACACATATATCTATAGCTTTCCAGATGGGTCACATATAGCCTTATGTTTTGGATCATAATTATCTATAAGGAATTTTTCTAGTTCTGCATTTACAAAAATATTAGGGCAAACCAGTTCCCCTACTTTCAACTTCCACGGGTTACAGATTGGCTCAAAATGATTCCTTTTGTGGTAATGGAAATTGAATAGTTCATATCCTCTTATGACAGTCTAGACGTCACCTATGAACTTGCACTTGTCATATAGTTTGTCAACCTCTGCCCTAACTTGTGCAAACCTTCGAGCTTTAGGCCCTGAACTAGGTAGTTGATCAATAAGGTCTTGGTTCAACCTCCTTTCAGTGCCCTCATACTCTGTATCAACCTTTTGATTCTTTCCTTTTGACAAACTACTCTCACAGGGATTTCTACCCTTACTCTTTCTAGAACCAGAAGACTCCATTATCAAGCTTACATAATCAAAATGTGAAAAACCAAGAAATAATCACTCATAGTATTCTGCTCGAGCTCCTCAGACTGAAAAAAGTCCCGGTTCTCTGTTCAGCATACCAATTCGCCTGCAATCAATTCGGAACTGAAGAATTGATAAAGACTTTGTTGTTATATCCCGTTGGGCCCTTAATGCAGCATGAATGAAGACCCATTTGAAACTGGCACTATCGCATCAAATGTCCTTTCGATGAGAGACTTTCAAATCTAGGGTGAAATCCTTTTGCAATGTCTATTACACCATTCGCCATGGTATAATGTGGTCTTACCAACACTTGGCATCAAAAAATAATGACTGTCACTTCTGTTTTTGTATATCACTATAACAATTCCAAGTCGGGGAGATGTTACATAGACTTCACTGTGTCATATCGATATGCATTCTTCAAGTCATAGTCGCTGAGACAAAATATCCCTTTCACCGATGAACTCTCATCTCGGCATCTCCACCAAGATTTCTCATCGAACAAATAAACCCCACCAATGAAATAATACCTTCGGCAAGAGAGTAAATCTTCGAGAAGACTCATATCGATGCCAAATGTCTTACCAAAATCATTCCTCCAAATTACTCCTATTCGGTGAAACTCACCCCGAACTACTTGTCTGTATAACATTCAAACTTCAGTGAAACTTATGTCGAAAAAGTTCCTCTCCTGGCGATGCATATCTCTATCGGCATATCTTTTAAATCGGCAAGACCCCAATATTCTCTCCAATTGCTTTTTGAATCCCCCTGTATTTAGTTCGTCAAGATAAGAGTCACTTCAACAAGACCTTCCCCAATGCACATAAGAATTACCAAGACATTTGCTTGCAAGCCAATCGGTGAAACCAAATATCTTTGTTATGACTTCATGCCGATACCAATCGGTTTGGCCAAAATGACCCTTCCACATGCTAGTCGGTAAGACATATTGAATTTGCTGTGACATTACAATGACGCCCCAGCCTATGCTGATATATTTTTGCTAGATGCATGTCAGCAAGAAAAAATACTTCGCTATAACATTACCCCGAAATGCCTATTTTGCCAATATAAATCTTCTCAATCGCCAAAACAAAAGAAAAGTCTTGCCGATTGTCTGCAACAAATACATGTTAGTGAAAAATAGGTCGGGGAGACTTTTAGTATGTCTTGCTGATATGGGTCTTTCAATGAGATATGAAGAGGTAGACTAATTCAAATGGGTCACATGACACAAGATAAGCAAGACAATGCAAAGAGGAGATTTTAGGCTTATGATGAGGACTTAATGCAGGAAACTCTTGAATGCAATAGACTATAAAAAATTCAAAATTTTATAGTTCTAATAGGTACCTACTTATAAATTAAGGTTTTGAAGCTTATTTATACAAGTTATGCTGTAATTTTCCTGAAATGACACCATACAAGCCAACCTTAGGGTTTTAGAGACATGAATCTCGAAAGAAATTAAGTTTATTTCAAATTTTATGCCACATGAGACTAGGTCACCCAAGGTGGCGATCTAGTCCACCTAGGCATTTTTAAGTGGTTATCAGTAATTAATATTTGATTATTTGTGTTTATCAGGATTGTCTCATTAAAACACACTAAGATAGGAATTTCTAGGAATTTTTATGTGTATTAAGGGGTCATTAAGGGTTAATTAATTGATGAAAATCTAGGTGATCATGAAAATGTTTTACAACACTTTACAAAACTTTGGAACAAGGCTTGGAAAGATGTAAGGAGAGGCTAAAAAGGGTCCAAAATCCATAGGCAAAGGTCTAGATAAGTGAAAAGTGTCAAAGTCCTCACTTTTTGGTGACACATTTAGCCCCCACTAAATAGTGAGAGTATGAACTTTCTTCAAACTCACACTAAATTAGCCCAATGGAGATGGCGAAGAATGACAAAGAAGAAGAATGAGAAGGATGAAGGAAGTGGTCAAGCCCCCAAGGATTTGATATTCTACGTCAACTCAACATCAATGTAAAAGACATGCAAGGGTGAATGTATTACAACAAGACAAGATACATGATTATGCAATGACAAGGTTGAGTGTGAAGAGAATGGAAAGGGTGAAATAGATGTGCTCACTCTGGGGCCACATAACATCAGGTTGTTTGTGGGGTGAGTTGTCCCAAAAGGTGAGAAATATACACACGGTTGGTATGTACTCACAAAGGTGGCTATGGGGAAAGTTGTGTCACTTGTTGGGCTTCGTGCTTAAACTATACTGAAGTTATACCTCATGATAACTTTGATAAGGTGCCACAAAAGAAAGTCATGTTTTTAAATGATGGTGTTTCAAAGGGATTTTTCTTTGTTCATGCAATTTCTCAACCTAGGGAACATTATATGTAATGTCACCAAGAGAGGCAAAGTGCAAATGTACTCATCTTGTATGCAAGAGAGGCAAGGGATCATCTTGTATGCGAAAGAAGAAAAATGCAGATGTCTCAATCCCCAACAACATTGTGTGTAATGTTTTCAAGAGGAGGGATCGCTAGAAAAAATGAAGATCCCACAATGAAATGCGAGTGGTGATGTATGCCCCCACTTTAAAGGAATTGTGAAGCAACATACTATGAGAAATTGCTTTAAAGTAGAGAAGAAGAGGAAAGGGACATGAGAGCTCATTCGAAAATCCCTATGCCTAATCATATGGTTCTAAAAAGTTGTGTCATGAAGAAGAGGGGTATATGTCACATGCAAGTCAATCTTAAGACATATCGTCCAAATCCCAAGCTTGTTCTTAAATTTTCATGAAAATTTAATGACTAGTCGAAAGAGACAACGAGAAGTGACATACAAGGGAAAAGTATGACAAACCCCTTGCCTCCATTGAGTGTAGGACAAGAATGAGTTGAAAGGATTAAAGGAGTGCAAGGGAGGGTGAATTTGTATCACTTAGAGGAGTGAGGTGACCCCACATAAGGGAGAGTGCCAAGCTGCTTAATATGTCAGATTATGTTTCTCAAGGCCTTACACTCGTTAGTGTGATTACCATGAACTCAATGGAAGGCACAAAATCAATGTTTGTTGGAGCATTTCTTTCAAGTTCTGGGAGGGAGGGTGATCAAGTGATCTTAGATGAGTCTCAACAAGATACCCTCTGGATCAAGGGAAGAAGGTGGTCCTTAGGTTTACAATGAGGAAGGGGCTTTCTTAGTATGGGATGTCATACCTACACAAGAATCTATAGATTGTGATATTTTGTATACTCCTTTAGAGGAGTGTGTAAAATTTGAATCTAGAGGAGGTTGCGAGATGACATTGGTTGTAAGAAAAGAATCCTTTGTTAGTTTGAAATGGTCACTTGGGAAGGTTGGGTTAGAAGGGTGATTTGGCATAGATTTTTTCTTGGAGGAAGGTTTGACGATGTTGATGAAAGGACATAATTCAAGATCGTGATGTGTCGATTGCATGTTAAGCTCTATAGGGTTGCAGATGCCTTGTTCGTTAGCACCACAACCTTGTCCACTATAACCAAGTTGCTTCATGATCTCAAAACCTTTACCATAAATATTTTTAAGCTTCTCTGGATCGAGTGAGGGGTCATTGTTTGCATTGGTGACTAAAGTAGTTGAGGTGGGTGGGTGATCCCACAATACTAGTTTACAATTTTTTGGCAAACTGGACACTGAACTAATTTTTTGAAACTAAATCTTCACTTTCAGGCTCCTATAGTGGCTAAACCGTGAGGAATTTGAAGATGATGAAAACTACTGATTTGTGATGCTTTATCTATAGATTCTAAATATATTTTTTTCAAAAAAAATTGGAATCAGATTGCACTTGTTTTTCCATCTCCTTCGAAATCTAGTTTTTTTTTAAAAACAACATTTTTAAGGAGTGATACTCACCATATACAACATAACTTTTTTTGTATGAAGAATAAAATTCTAATTTTTTTGAATTTAGATTTGTAGCTACGATATCTAGTACTTTAATTTGGTTTCATAGTGTTTTATTAAATATTTTTTCCTTAATCATGTTTTCAAGTCAAACCAATTACAATTGAAACATAGGCGGACTATATACAACATAACTTTTTATGTATGTATTGAAATTCAATTTTTTTTTTTAATGGATCAAGGACATCAACACCCAACCTGAACATATTTTTTAAAATTTTATTTTGATAATCTGCTATTTTTCCACATATGCAAAACAAAGAACTTGATTTTCGGTGAAAAATGTATGTTTAATAAAACTAAAAAAACACATACATAATAAAACCAAAACATATTAAAATTATATTCCTTGGATAGCTCGTTTTGAGGACTACCATGATCATTTGAAATATATTTTAAGTGAATTAATTTGATCCCCCAAAAGGTAAATCAAACATGATTTTTAATCAACATTTTGATAGGTGTAAAGGAGACTCCGTTGTAGATATGATTTAAAACTAGCAGGGTTCTATCCAAGGGGGTTTGATCTAAGGTGGTTTGATCAAACCATCTTCAATTAAAATCCTTAAAATGAAAATTTTTATGTTTTAAATCATTATACTTTCTAAAAATATGTGATTTCAGCAAAAAATAGAATCTCCCAGAAATTGTAAACCAACTTTGTGCAATCACCCAGATGCTATTGAAGGATCATCCAAGTCTTATGTTACCAAGACTATGTTTCCCTTTCGAAATTATTTGGTTGTGGACTTGGATTCTCCTAGTAAAGGAGGGGAGAAGTCTAAGGAACCAAAAACATTGTCTAAGGACTTGGGTTGCACGGGTTCCACTGGCTTAGTTGGTGTAGTGGTGAAGGGTTTGGATTTGGTTTGCTCAAGGTGTAAGACACTGTAAGGTTCAAGATCAGAGTCAATTGTGTACACTTTGTTCTTGTAGATGTACTTCATCTTTCAATGAAGTTTGGAAGGCACACCATTCATTGCATGAATCCATGGCCTACCTAAAATGAGGTTAGATGAAACATCATTTGGAATAACGTGGATCGATGTGTTTAATGTCGCAACTCCAACTCTAAGAGGAAAAGTGATCAAACTAAGAGGCTTTTTTTCAGATACTGTCAAACCTAGTGAGGGACATGGAGGAAGGTTGGATGGTTGATCTATCAATATGGAGCCTATCCAAGAGATTGACACTACACACATTGACAACAGAGCCATTATCAACAAGGGTTTGCTTGATCCCTATGCTTTTGTATTGAGATATTATCATCAAGGATTTAGCTTTGTTTTGGACTTCCAAAGGAGGGAGCTCACTTTGGTGCAAAAGAATGCCAATGTTCAAGCCTTGGATCATAGTTGCAATGTCATTTTCTTACGCATGAGAAGGGAAAGGAATTTGTTGTAAGGCATCCTGCATCATGTTGTGATAGTGTGGGGCAGCTTAGATAAGGTCCCATAAAGATATTTAAGTGGGAGTATTCCTTAGTTGATCAACAAGTTCATACTCCCTAAGGAAGGAATTGAAGTGAGGGGTAGTAGGAAGAATAGGAGGGGATGAAGGTATAGGTGTTGAGGTTGATGGTTGGGAATGCAGGTTGTTTCAGGTGTAATGTGTATGAGAATTGGTATTAGGACTCAATTGCTCTAACACATTAGGTTTAGGTGGGGAGAGAGTAAATTCAGGTTTAGAAGGTGGGTAGAGGACAAGTTGAGGTTGAATATTATTAACATCTCCTCTGGGAGGAGAGTCAATGTTATTATTGGTTTGCATCATGATATCCACCCTAGAAGGAGAGTGTTTAGGAGAACTAAAAGCCTCATGTTCTTGACATTCAAGGCTTGGTTCTTCTAAAGTATATGCATCACTAGGAGGGGAATGATCAATGATGGGATAGGGAAGAGTGGGATGGGTAAGAGGGGGTTCTATTTGATGGTCTAGGGCCTCATTCTCATGTTCTAGAACATCTACCCTAGTAGGAGAGCATGGAAGAGGTTCATCACATGCTTCATCACAAGGGATGGAGGCATCAAGAGAAGATCCACTATGATCATCAAATAGATTACCCCAAAGGGGAGGAGAAATTAGGGAAGGGAGGGTTAAGGGACTCATGACTTGGAATGAGTATATCTTCTAACACCAACCTATCTTCTTGGCATCGAGGAGGAATATTAGAAGAAGGAAAAGGTTGATCATCATAGTTAGAGAGAACAGGTAAGGTAAATTTTAGGAATTTGTTTATAATTTTATTTTCTTGTTAAACTATCTTCTCAAAGGGGATGAGGAGAAGAACAAGCAAGATCGTCATGATGCTCTATGATTGTCCCTTCCTTGAACAAGATACCTTTGTCACTAGAATGAGAGGTATCAAGAGGGGAAAAATTATGATCATCGAGATTATCTATGTTTTTAGTTACTTCTAAAACATCATCCTCACAAAAAAGAGAGATAGTGGGTTGCATATGTTTAGGAATTTATACAAAAAAATATTTGCTAGACTCTCATAACTAGGTAATGTATTGAAAGAATGTTTAATATGTTTAATGATTTTGTAAAAAATATAAAGAGGAAAGGAATATATGAATATGTTTAAATAATTTACAATGCAAGATAAAGGAATTTCCATTTTTAGATTGTAAAAGAAGGTAATTTTCTGATTACACTATCAATGATCTAGAAATGAAACTTTAGAAATGAAAAAATTAAAATTTAAAATACATAAAATGAGCTAAGTTAAGCTAATTTTAATAAAATACATATAACATAAACACAACCTATTGATATAGGTATTTAATGGCATAAAACAAAAGCTAGAAAATAGGGTTTTCAGCTCTGTAAAGGGCAGTTTTAGAACCCTGAAGGGAATAGGTCACCTAGAATGGCGAACTAGTCCTCCTAATGAATTTTATGAGATTTTTTAGGTTTTTTTAATTGATACAAGTGGTTTTTGTATTAGGTGATGCAGACCTTAAAAGAAAAGATAAAAATGCAGAAATATTTAATGTTCTAAGATGCAAATATGCAACCTAATTGCACTTTTCACTAATGCAATGTTTGAAACCCTAGGATGCCCTTTCACTAATGCAAGATGTAATGAAAACTAATCCTAGGATGAGGAAGAATTTTAGATCAGAGAAGAAGGTGTAAGAAGGTTAGGCTCACCAAAATGAACCACCAAAAACAAAGAAACAATAAGGGAAAGAGGATTCCCCAATGAGCTTCTAGGGTTTTTCACCCTAGAAGCTAACTTTTTGGATGAATGGCTCTCTTTCACCTTAATGGTTTTGGTGTTTTGGGTGTTCATTCAAAGAAAGGGGTTATATTAGGGGCTTAATGTGATGTGTGTGGAGTTTCCTAAATGTAATAAACTAGAATTGAAAGCTAACTAGTAATGTAAAATCTAGGAAATGAAACTATGCTGGAAAATACATGAAGATATGCATATATATACAAAATAACCTAATAATATACACTAAACTGACATAGAAGATTAGAGATGAGAAGGGTGTGCACCTGGAACCTTGTAGAGGCTATAAATTTTGTTGAATTTTATGTTGAAGCACAAAGGGATACTTGTGCAAAGTGGGGCGATCTAGTCCTTCTGTGGGAAAATTCTAGAAAACTTGTTTGGAGCCCATTTCAGCCAAAAGGGTATCCAGATCTACCAAGATTTCTTGAAAACAACTTCAGTGGAACTAGGTCACCCAAAGTGGTGACCTAGTCCTCTTCTAAATTTTTGTGAGCTAGAGGATGGGATCTGAGGCCTTTGGTTTGTGTTTCCTACTCCTTCAGGTATCCAGTCCCGAAAGTGAAGATTATGGTCTGTGGAAGTCTTCCAAGCTTCAATTAGGGTTTCTTCAACCTTAGAGAGTTTGGTCAACTTTTTGAATTATCTTCAAGCTTCCAATGCACCTAAATCTACAAACACACACAAAGAGAAAGAAGAATGTTGGATGTTAGAGTATGGGGGCTTCCCTTGGTCAAGCCCCTTTGTAGATAATCAAATCAAATGATGAAAAAAAGTAAGAAAGCATGGAATGTAAAATAATGTACTTAGTTACCTTGCCATGATGTGTTATCTTGAGTTTCATCAATGGAGGATTCAGCCCTTGAGTGTTTCAGCAATGATGTCTTGTTGACTTGGAAGGATCTAACCCTAGCTTGCTTGAGAAGAAGTGATGAGGGAGAGAGGTGGAGAAGAATGAGGGTACCTAATGAGAAATTAGGGTTTTGAAGCTTATTTATACAAGTTATGCCCTAATTTCCCCAAAATGACACCATACAAGCTGACCTTAGAGTTTTAGAGACATGAATCTCGAAAGAAATTAAGTTTATTTCAAATTTTATGCCACATGGGACTAGGTCACCCAAGGTGGTGACCTAGTCAACCTGGGCATTTTTAAGTGGTTATCGGTAATTAAAATGTGATTATTTGTGTTTGTTAGGATTGTCTCATTAAAACACACTAAGAAAGGAATTTGTATGTGTATTAAGGGGTCATTAAGGGTTAATTAAGTGATGACAAGCCTAGGATAGCATGAAAATGTTTTACAACACTTTGGCACAAGGTTTGGAAAGATGTAAGGAGGAGGCTAAAAATGGTCCAAATGAGTGAAAAGTTTCAAAATCCTCACTTTTTGGTGACACAAGTGCTAATTCACTTAGTAGGGAACCAAATTTAGTTCCTAAGACGTTCAAATATGTCTTTCACACACAATTTTATTGAAAACCAAAAATGAAGAATATTTGGAAATGTTGCAGCTACTACCAATTTTCATCCTGACTTAAAATATTATAGATGTGGAACTTTTCTTCACATCTTCAACAGGTTCTTTAGATAGACTTGCCACTTCTCTTCACAAAGAACTGAAATTCAAGTAGTATCAAGCTCTTTCAAAGATAAATCTCCTTCTGAGTTCCATTCACTAGTAGAGCAGGACAAATCATGAAACTTTCAGGTTCACTACAACAAATTCTCTCTCTCGGTTTGTATTCCTTCAATATTTGAACCAAATATTCAGATTAGCAAATAATTTGATTATGTGAATCATTAGTCTTCACTTAGAGATTCAAATTTCTCCCCAACAGATTCACCATTTTGTTGGTGTTTTTCCCAACCAGGCTTTGAAATTCCCTAAAGAATTGTCAACCCTTATATTCAAGAACTACAAAAGCTAGTGGCCAACTAACAGGTAAAGACTTTTAGGCCCTTACGCCTACTCTTTAGGATTTGTGGGACCAAGGAGGGTACTCATTATTTTTTCATTCAATATTTAATGCCTCAAGAACACTTCAACACACAGATCTATTCCTACTGAGTGCAAATAGACATAATTCATTAAAGGTTTGGCTGACCTTTAAACAAATAACTACCTATTGCTAGGAATTAAGTGGGACCTCTAATTGTAATTGAAAGTATTTAATAATTTTCATTCTCATTTTGAATCCCTATCCTGGTGAATCACTAACTCAAATATCTATAAAATTACATAATAACTTACCAGTGCTTCATCAATTGGGATAACGGAGTCAAATTAGCAATAATCAGTAATACACCAACTATTTATCTCGAAAATTGGTGGAATATTTTCATACTACATTGTAGTATTCAACTCACTCCATCTGAAACACAAATTCTTATCAAATCCTAAGCTATTTCCTCATAGACCTGTGACTTCATTTAAGCATTTAATCAATTCCTTGAATTGAAGCTAAAAAAAACCCACACATCCAATTAGGACAACTGAAAACAAACTAAAATATCTTTAATCCCTTTTATCCATTCACCTAACTGCAAATGCTTAACTTCACTTGTAGAAATTTTTCACCTCTATGCCATTTAAAATGTAAATATTTTAAAAAACATTTATCAGGAAAAAAAATTGTTTCTCATGCCCTTTATATTTTCACCGGGCTTTTCAAAACTATACCTTTGCATTCAATTCTTCGCTCTTCTCAGGCCAACAAGGCTCTTCTCCCCGCACACTTCTATCGAGCATCGCCCTTCACACGTTACTAAGAGAAATGGAGGAAAGAACTAGCGATGCCCAATTGGAATGAAAAGCTCATCACAAGGAAATGGAGGAAAGAATTGATGATGCCCAATGGGAATGAACGCAACATCATCACTCATTACAAATGAAATAAGTATTTGAAGGATCTATGAAATCAATTCCTCATCAGTGGAAACATTGCATTGCTGATTTCTTCCTCCATTTTTATCCAGAAATGGCCACAGGATGAAAGTTGTGAAAGCCGCCTCCTAACCAATCAGAAGCAAGAATTAAACTTGCTCTGACCCAAAAACATTTGAAATTCATTTTATATTTTCCCCTTTTCATTTGCACAATATTTAAAATATGCAAAATATTTTAAATGTTAACATTTGAAACATTTAAAGAAATTTGTGCCTTCCAATTATGCTTGCAGGCCATTTGAAGAAATTTATTGCGGGAAAATCGGGAAACTTGGAGCCATGAAAGTTTGTGTAGGATTATAATCAATTATTTAGAGAAAACCCATTTCCTCAAACTTTTCCCAGCCCTTAAAATTCAAGTACCTCCTTTGTAAACTAGCCCCGAGACGTGTTCATCATACCCAAAATACATTAAAATAATGTATCATATGAACTCCATTTTTTATGAAAATAGAGATGTATAGTTTTTAGACCAAAAAATAAATGGGTTGTCATTAGAATTGTAAAATTTGAGACTTTCGGGAACACCATTTTTGGCTCTGTCATGAGCATAAAGCAATTAAATAACCCATCATAACTTATCCTAACACCCTGAAACTGAGCAATCATGCACACATTTGATCTAATAATGAAGTGAAAAAGATAGTTAGATGAAAAATATCCTAAGGTGCAAGATATTAATCAACAACGTTGCTTACTCAGATTTTACTGCAATTACACCTATTTAAAACCAATCAAGGCTCACCAAGTCACCACTTTGAAAAAATGTCAAACCATCTCCTAGGAGGCTTCCAAAGGAAACATAAGCTCATTTAGGTACACTGATTATGTCTGCAAGATGGATTTTCTTTAATCATGATTCTTCACAAGATATTAAGGGTCAAACTTTACCTCCTTGAAACACTGTAAAAAATGTAGATGTAAAACTGAACAAATTACATTTGCTTTTGATCTCAAAAAATAGAAAATTAGATCATGAGGCTCTAAAACCTGACAGGGGAGCATTTGACTATGGGTATAATGGAGACCAACAATCCTTTCATCAAAAAAATCATTAAGTTGTGAATTATCAGCTCAAATAGGCCACTTCATAGAATTGAAAGTTCACAAATAGCAAAACAGTGCCAAAACCATCCAAATTTTCTTTTCAAGACATTGTCAAAACTCATCATGGGAAATTGAAAAATGACATGCACATTCACATATGTCACCTGAGTGGGTCCACCAAGGGATTTTTGATGAATATTAATAGGCTCTGAATTATGACCCTCCAAAGTAGGTCACTTGGGCAAATTTTTCAAGTGCACTTTTGAGAGTGCAAAGGCAAATTTTTTAATATGGGCATCTCAAATTTGTAAAATTTGAGAGTGCCACCATGATGAATGAAAAATTAAGCTATCTTAAAACTCACCAAACCTTTGTAACAAATGGTACAATATTGTATGTAATTGCAAGCATGAATTTAGATCTTGAATCTTCATTGAATGTTGTAGATCTTGAATTGAATTCTTTCTTGAATCATAAGAAACATCATAAATTTTAGCTAAAAAAAAAAACATGATGCATGATAACATTCACATGATGCTTGAATCTTGAATGATGCACCAAAATGCTTGACAATAAACTCTTGAATGCTCTTGAATGATCTTCAATGCTCTTGTGTAACTGCTCTTGATTGCTTATGAATTTCTAGGATAAAATTATGTGAAATAACCTTGTATTTATAATTTTTTATGCCAAATTTCCCTAAATTACAACACTACCATCTGATATCAAATCTAGGAGAGTAAAATCTTGCCAAGAATTTGAATTCAAAATAGTTCCAAGATAAGTGGGACTCATACAATAGTTGGGGCATATGAGCCCCTAGGCTAAGGTTGGGACACAAATTTCAAGAAATGCTAGGTTTTATGCCAAATTTAGGACCAAGCCTTGAAATATAGGTTGGACCCATATGCCTAGGGTAGTGTATGAGTCCCAGATCACTAAATCTGGGCCATACTATCCAAAATCACATGAATTATGATTTTCTATTAGATATGTGTCAGGATTATCCTCAAAAAGATGCATTAAATAAGGCTTGTGGATGTAAAATAGATCCAAATAAGGCATAAATAAGCTTGATTTTAGCAGGGAGGGCTCAAAAATTTGTGAAAATGTAAAGGGGTACATTTTTCTACACTAAATTTAGCCCCCATTTAGTGAGAGGATGAACTTCCTTCCAACTCACACTAAATTAGATAAACTCTCATCAAGAGAGGTCCAAGTGTACCAATGTGAGTAAGATAGGATGAAAATGATCAAGGGGGTTGCGCAAGCCCCCAAAATCAAGATCCTATGGAAAACCAACATTAGAAAAAATAAAATGCGTATAAATGATTTGTAAGGAGCAACAAAATGGTATAAGCATACACTGCCAAAGACATAAAGAAGAAAAACAAAAACAAAAAAAATGGGGGTGGGTCAAACTTTGACTGTTTGTGTCACATGCTATGGATCAGATCTAAGCTGTTTGTTCAAGAACATTTACAAGTGGAACACGATTTCCACTATGTAAACCAATACACACTCACAAGGGCTAGTCGAACCTCAAGTCATCCATTAGGTGAGCCCCAAATGAGACACATACATATGTAGTCGATATGTGCTCACACAAACAAGCAAGTGGCTATGGGAATGTCAAACCTAAGTTGAACTCCCATATGTACAACCATAAAAAAGTTATACATCCTGATAAATTTGATAAGGCACCACACCACATGAACAATAGGATTCACAAGGTAAGAAAATATTTGTATGCTTAACACCCATGAAGAAACAGGATGGCTCCACAAGGAAGCAAAGTTTGTTATGCAAGGTGGCCATATAATAGATATTGTAAATGAAAAATAATCTAAGGTATGTTCAAAGTATTTTTTATTAGTTCATGTAAGGTCTTAACTTAGGGAACATTGTGCCTAATGTCTCTAAGAGAGGAGCAATCAAAGAATAGAAGATTCACAACTTAGGGGATGTTGTGTGTCACATCAAGCCACTAAGAGGAATATAATATGCTAAGAGAGATCACGCTCTTGAAGGAAATCACACCAATGTCACCACAAAGAAAAAGATGCGTCACATAAAGTAAGAAGAATACACAATGAAACATGAGTTGTAATATGTAAAAGAATAATGCCAATGTATGCCCCCACTTTAATGAAATTTCCAAACACCATGTTGTGGGAAATTACTTAAAGTAGCAAACGATAAATGCTAACAATAAAGAGGACATGAGAGATTATTTTTAAATCCCTATGCCAACTCATATGTTTACAAATGAAGCTACGTCATGAAAATGAGTTCCCCCAAAAAAAAAAATCCAAAAAATCACACAAGAGATCCATGGATTTAGGGTCAGTATGTCTTTGCTGCAATGTTTTTAGAGAGCTCAAAATTGTCATAATTCCCAAAATACTCATAGAACTAGAAGAATGACACAAAGAGAATGAAAACAAAGAAAAATAATTAGAGTCAACATGGAAGAGACCTAAATGTCTCGATGCATTGCATCATCCCCAAAAGGAAAGCACAAAACAAAGAAAAAGATAAAGAAAAGTTGTACGACATATAGAAGAATGTAGGTACAAATAGAGGAATGTCACAAAGAGAGATACAAATAACAAAATAGCACATGGAGATCACATTACACACATGCAATCACATATGTAACATAAAAATAATAATGCAAAATACTAGTAAGGTATATGTGATTCAACCTATAGCAAGTCATCTACATCCCAATCTTGTCCATTGTATATTTAAGGCAAACAACTAACCAAAGGGACAATGACAAATGTCTTACAGGAAAAGGATATTGAATTCTTTCCCACATTGTGTGCAAGACAAGAATGAGCTGAGGTAAGTGATGAGAAATATCTCCTTGCATTTTGAAATGATTTGCAATGTAAATCATGTAATAGTGAGAATATTATGATCCTAAGACTATTACATGGAAAAAAGTGAAAGGGTGTGCTTTAAGGGATTATTTCTATGATATCAAATTTTTTAAAGATTCATTCTAAAGCATGACACTCATCAATACTATGTCCAATAATTCTATGATATTGAAAATGTGATGTGTTCATGTTCCTAGGATTCGGAAATCGATTTTCTCGAATGGGTGGTAATGTAATATGTCCTTGAATTATAAGTATATGTAAAGTTCTTTCAGTTGCAGACGATGAACAATGGAATTGTAGTTTCTTTAGTTTGTAAGGCCTTCGTTGTTTATTAGATTCACAAATTTCTTGAGTTATATTTTGAGTAGGAGGACCTAAGATGATCCTATAATCCTTACAATCATTATGAGGAATTGGTTGTTCTTTAGGGAGGAGGACACTTATATCGGGAGAATGATCTTGATATCCTATCGCTTTAGTATCTTTAATTGGTATTTGCTCTAGGAGTTGATGAATTTCATGTTCTCTTGTTGTATAGCATCCTTGTTTACTTAAGATTGTGAATCATTTTCCATATGTCTCTTCTAGGTTGATTGATGTGTTGGTTACATTGTTAACGGGTATGTGCAGGATCATGATGGGCCAAAAAATGATGATATGTATGTGATATGATGGCCCATGTGGGCTGACAACTTTTTTTTAACCCAAAATTGATGAAACGAAAAGGATTTTTAAAGTATATTTTCAGCTTTTCCCCAATATAAATTATGCTTTAATTTTAATTTAATAAATAATTACTATCCATTTTCTATTTAAATTACAACTAAAGTCCTGATTAATAGGCTGATTGAAAAACATCTATAGCTTCTAAACATTATCACATTTTTTGAATCTGAAACATGTATCACATTCTATGCTCCGCATACTATAGGATTAAAAGAGAATAATTGAATTTCATGAAGTTTTGACCAAGTTAAGGTGGTCAGACATACGATTTTTTATATTTTTTAAAAGTTGTAATAAAAAATTCATAATTAATTATTTACTTGGAAAAAAATTACAAAACAAATATGCACCACATCGGGACATGAGTCCTCAACTTATATCTAAAATCTTATAAAAAATATTATCATTTTATTGTTGTTAGGGTGGTCAAACAAACACCTACTTCTTATTTTTTCCTTGAAATTTAAGTACTACTGCATTGAAATTTCAAATTTTCACCAAATGGATTTTTTTTTTTTAAAATAAACCCAGTAGTTTAGAAACTATATTCAATTTTATATAGATTCTATTCTTACATATTTTTAAAGTAATATAGATAACTTATTCAAATTTTTATGTCAAGTTGCCTAACTCTGATTTTTTGAATTTTCATCACCACTTAAGGGCCTGGGCGGGTGCATGGAAATGGGTAGCAATTTCATGGACACCCTAAAAAAAAAAAAGTTGAAAACCATAACGCGAGCACATTATAACGTGCTCGCATTATTTCTTCGTTAAACCTAGGCAAGGTCTCAATGGCCACAACTACAAACCAATAACGCGAGCGCGTTATAACGCGCTCGAGTTATTGACTGTTAAAAGAAAAAAAACAAATGCAAATCTCTCATTTGCATTTGGACTAGTTTTTTTCTTGCACCCGCGGCCAAAAACCTCACAGTATCGCGCTCACATTCTAGGAGGAGGATTTCTTCACCAACAATCCCTATTTCTTCACAATGATGGCACCATGATGACAAGGAGGTGCGAGAGGTAAGGATTCTATGGCTTTTGTTTTGAATTTTTTAGTTTTAGGTTGAATTTGTTAGTTCTAGGTTGAATTTGATATCTATTTGTTTTAAATTTTAGGAGATGCAAATCAACCTACAAACCCTCAAAATCCTCAAGATCAAAATCAACCACAACATCAACCTCCTTCACCAATCACTCAACCCCCTCCTGACACTCAACAAAATTTAATGAGTGAAATTGAGAACAACAAAAAACAAATTGAGGATTTGATCAATAGGTTGAGTGATCCAAATGGTTCAACCACAGAAAGAATCACCCTAGCAAATTCATTGAAAGATATGTTAACAAACATAGATTCAATTAGCAAATAGATAACTAGATGGGAAGATAGGAGGCAGGGGGCTAGGGACTACTATGCAAATAAACTATCATACAAGGATCTGAAAGATTTAAAAATTACAAAAGGTGATTTGTGCTCTTTATTCACCGACTCATGCACAAATCAAAATCTTACCCTCAATATGAAGAGGTTTCCTATCCATTGGTGCCACCACCAACATATGAAGGACCAATTTTATGATAGGTGGTACATGGTCTTCAATTACCCACCATGCAACAATTGCGAGGCCTCGCAATATTTCCTTAGGAAACTATATAGTGAGTTCATATTGAACAAAATCCCAAATTATTTTGATATGAGGGATTTCCAGGGGAGAGGTGGGGGAGTCAACTCAAGATAGACCTAGTGCATAGCCGGATCCTACACGGCAAGGTAGACGAGCTCTCGCTAGGCCACCTCATGAGCATGTTGTTATGCATGCCATTGTGAAGGAAAGTGCTGACATAGAGACATTGCAGGCAATCAACACTTTGACCCAAAGTATCATCCATCATACTAGCTCTATTCTACAACGCCATCCAAGGGAGTCTTCGAGTGGTGGCCTTCAAACACATGTGTGTCAATCTTGTAGGGCTACTTGTTCATATGACCCCACCAACACTCAGGAGACTAGTACACAGGATCCGTCTGCAGCTATGGAGATGGAGACAGCAGCTGACATTTTGCATGAGGCATATGGCTTTGAGAGTCAGGTAAAAGTTAGTGCATGTGTTCATTGAATTTAATTTATTAAATTTCAATTTTGAAATGCAAGATTAACTAAAAATGTTTTATGATTTTAATAAAATTGAAGGGTCACAGTGTTGAGACTGGATACACCGGCCCCCACCAACCTATTTCTATAGTACACCTATCACTAGGGTATGTAACTAGTAAACAATTATAAATTTATTGCATGTTAATAGCATTGTTTTACGAATGGTAATTTAATATACAATTTTGGATATTGAATAGACTAATATTGGAGGTTTTGATGGAACACTTCCCAGTGGTGGTGGATTTACTCAAACCTTCATGTAGGTAATAGAATAAAGAGCTTAACTAATGAATCAAGTACTTAATACATTTGTGTAGTTTATATGCACATCGTTGATTACGTTGAATATTTTGTTGTTTTACTTTCAGTTGTTGCGAGAAGATACACCTCTGAATGTGACGAGGGAAATGGATACTGGTGTGGCATCTGCTGTACAATCCTCGATGGCTCTGACCAAAGAGGTATGAGGAAAATTAGTAAATTTCAATTTACATTTGTTGTTATAGATGTTAGTGAAAAATCAAACCATTATTGATTCACGTAGTTTAATTTCTATTTGTATGGTTTATACAGGGCTTGAGCATGCCTGAGCATGGGCGTGAGGATATTTCCCTCATGGGGAGAGATCGTGAGATGGCTGTAAGTGATTATTTTGTCAAATATATCATTTTTTATAATGTAATTTCTATATATTCACGTCTTTACTTCTTATTGTAATAGTTAAAACTTCACCATGAACTAAACCCTAGGAGGAGTAGCAGGAGCACTCCTCGAGTGTAGCAAAAATGAGTGACAAACCTATCGCCATCTGAGCAAAAAGGAAAGGGAAAGATTTTATTTCCAAGGCATGGAGAGCAATGACTTTTGATTTCAGAGTCCTTTGTTGTATGCCTACATGGCAGTTTTGTACATATTTTTTATTGGACATATTTGACATTGTATGCCTATATGGCATTCTCGTAAGCCTATATGGCTATTTTATACATATATTTCATACTTATATCGACATATATTGATGTATTCCTACATGGCTATTTGGTTAATACAAATATCTTTTATCGATGCCTATCCATATTTGCATTCTAAATTGATGGTTCAATAGTTATGAGTTACGTGTATTCAACGTAATTTTATGTTAATACAAATATCTTTTATCGATGCTTATACTTATGTGATTGATGTATGTTTGTGTATGGGATCATCATAATTTCTATTTGATGATGCTATTGTGTCTTTAAGGTTTATTTATTAAAGGGTGCATGAAACAAGTTTTAAATCCTTAAAAATCTTTGAATTTCTTAGGTTTTTCTATTTGTCGAGTTTGGGCTTCGAGCCCGAGTCCAAGTCAAAAATTGGCTTGTCAAGTCTGAGGCGAGTCCAAGTCTTGTAACACTAGTGTGAACACATTGAGGAATAATGTATATGCCGATGAAGAGAGATTCCATCCGTTTTTCCAAAAAAACCATGGTATAGATATGGGTGGTCGAGATAAAACATCACTCTTTTGGATAGTTCGAACCATAATCTTTCATGGTTGTAAACACACCTTCATTATGTGTGTTCTTGATCCTAGTGAAGAAATGGTGGAACATGTTGTAGATCAAATATTGCAACCCTAAGTCCACAATAAGGTTACTTGTCCCGATTTCTGCAAATGTCTTTAAGATGTTCATCCTTCTTGAGTAATGCCAACCACTATCATCAATTGCCATGCCTCTAATGGAAAGTCAATTTGTTGCAATACCCAAAGGCTAGTAGGTTCATTCGCTCTAATACCACTATAATGACTCGAGCTCTAGATCAATATATTTTTCATTTATTTCTTATTGGATTGACAAAGGTTGTCATCCAATATTATTAAAATAGATAACAGAGTCCCCAAATTATAAATGAAATAAATTCTGAATATGAAATCTAATTCAAATATTAATTTGATAATGGAAATTTGATAAATAAATATAATAGTTGGTTCTAATTAATCAATTAAAATCATGTGCTAGCTTTCAATATAAATTTTCCTATCATTGATATATAGGCCTTGAGAATTGGGATGCCTTTCCTGATCAATACTTTGTACTCATGCATCTAACTTTGAGTCCTTTCTGGATTATATGCTTGAAACATATACTCCCATATTATAATTTTTTTCTCATATAGACCAATCCCACACTAGGTAATTCAATAATAAAAATAATCCCACAAATTGATTACCTTGATCTTCCCTTCTTATTCTCTTTTATACTCGAAAACTACACAATTGAATCCTGATAGCAATTTCACAATTTGACACATTGTAGAAAATACCTCCTACTTATCAATTGATGAGCTAAAGGGGCTCTATAATGAATGTTTCATAAGGCACAACACTTGTTGAAGGTTTTTCAAATGGGGTTGCAAGATAAGTGGGCTTAACCTTGGGGAAAAAACTTCATGGTTAAGCGCTTGAGCTAGAGTAGTACTGGGATGGGTGACCTCCTGGGAAGGCCTAGTGCCTCACCTCTGTGAGCATCACCTATATCTAATGAGTGCTAAGTGGGCCATTCATTATCATGAGAGATGGGTTCTTGTGAACTCAACCCTCTTTCAATCAATGTCAGCCTTGGGACCGTATAGGAAGCTGGAGGTCATATGAAGTATTGGATCAACAAGTTTGTATAAGAAATCTAAAAAACAAAGAACAGTGTGAATAATTCTTATCTTATCTTCTTTGAAAGTTCATCAACAACCTCCATTCGAGCCTCTCAAGGCTTTACATAGTGTTTTACACCCTTTTCTAACTGATCCACGCCCTCAAGTAACTAAAAACCAACTTTCAAAACAAGTAACCATTTCATTTCAAATTCGTTGCTTTAAGCAACTTACAAATTTGCAACTTTAGACTCCTCCAACCTAAGGGATCGATCTGGTGGAACATAGGTTGGAGTGATTCCACGTGTTTCGGTGCAAAAGAGGACCATGCCTAGTGTAAACATACCTATTTGGACATGTTGGAATAGTCCGCTTGGTCACACAAGTTGCAGAATGAAAGTTGCACCACTTTGCAACTTTGCACTGCGTGCATTTGATGCTTTTTCCATCAAGTAAAAATCCACCACCATGGGAAAACCACTTTGAGATAGCCAAAACCGAGAGAATTTTTTATAGAGGGGCTCAATGTAATCCTATAGGATCAGACGAGAAGTTTCTAAGAATCACGATATCCAAGTAATAGCATGCTGAAGTTTGCAACCATTTTGCACTTTGGACCCTTAAGGGATCGATCTGGTGAACGTAGCTCAAAGCGATTCCATGTGTTTTGGTGCAAAACAAGACCATGCCTAGCATAAGCATACCTATTTGGACACATTGGAACAGTTAGTTTGGTCATATGAGTTGCAGAGCGAAAGTTGCACCACTTTGCAACTTTGCACAGCTTGAATTTAACACTTTTTCCATCAAGTGAAAATCCGCCGCCACAAGAAAACCACTCCAAGATAGCCAAAACCGAGAGATTTTTCTCTAGAAAAGCCCAATGCCTTCCTATAGGATCAGATGAGAAGTTTCTAAGTGTAACGGTATCCAAGTAATAGCGTGCTGAAGTTTGCAGCCATTTTGCACTTTGGACCCTTCAGGGATCGATCCGGTGGAACATAGCTCGGAGCGATTCCACGTGTTTCGGTGTGAAACAAGACCATTCCTAGCATAAAAATACCTATTCAGATGCGTTGGAATAGTTAGTTTGGTCATAAAAGTTGCAAAGTGAAAGTTGCACCACTTTGCAACTTTGCATAGCTTGAATTTGACACTTTTTCCATCAAGTCAAAATCCACCGCCACGAAAAAAACCACTCCAAGATAGCCAAAACTAAGAGAGGTTTTTCTAGAGAGGCCTAACGCCTTCCTGTAGGATCAAATGAGAAGTTTCTAAGTGTAACGGTATCCAAGTAAAAGCATGTTGAAGTTTGCAGCCATTTTGCACTTTGGACCCTTAAGGGATCGATCCGGTGGAACATAGCTCAGAGTGATTCCATGTGTTTTAGTACAAAAGAGGACCATGCCTAGCATAAACATACCTATTCGAATGCGTTGTAGTAGTTATTTTGGTCACACGATTTGCAGAACAAAAGTTGCACCACTTTGCAACTTTGCACTGCTTGCATTTGATGCTTTTTCCATCAAGTAAAAATCCGCCACCATGGGAAAACCACTTCAAGATACCCAAAACCGAGAGAGATATTTGTAGAGGGGCTCAACATGATCCTATAGGATCAGATAAGAAGTTCCTAAGTGTAACGGTATCCAAGTAATAGCATGCTGAAGTTTGCAGCTATTTTGCACTTTGGACCCTTCAGGGATCGATCTAGTGGAACATAGCTCAGAGCAATTCCACATGTTTCGCTGTGAAAGAGGACCATTCCTAGCATAAAAATACATTATTAGATGTGTTGGATCAGTTAGTTTGGTCACACGAGTTGCAGAACGAAAGTTGCACCACTTTGCAACTTTGCACTGCTTGCATTTGATGTTTTTTCCATCAAGTGAAAATCCACCAGCATGGAAAAACCACTTCGAGATAGCCAAAATTAAGAGAGGTTTTTGTAGAGGGGCTCAACATAATCTTATAGGATCAGATGAGAAGTTTCTAAGCATCACGATATACGAGTAATAGCATGTTGAAGTTTGCAGCCATTTTGCACTTTGGACCCTTAGGGGATCAATCCAGTGGAACATAGCTTGGAGCAATTCCACGTATTTCAGTGTGAAAGAGGACCATGCCTAGTGTAAACATACCTATTCGGATGCGTTGGAGTAGTTAGTTTGGTCACACAAGTTGCAGAACGGAAGTTGCACCACTTTACAACTTTGCACTGCTTGCATTTGATGTTTTTTCCATCAAGTGAAAATCTGCCACCATGGGAAAACCACTCCGAGATAGCCAAAACTGAGAGAGGTTTTTGTAGAGGGGCTCAACGTGATCCTATATGATCAGATGAGAAGTTTCTAAGCATCATGATATATGAGTAATAGCATGTTGAAGTTTGCAGCCATTTTGCACTTTGGACCTTTAAGGGATCGATCCGGTGGAACATAACTTGGAGCGATTCCACGTGTTTTGGTGCGAAAGAGGACCATGCCTAGTGTAAAAATTCCTATTCGGACGTGTTTGAATAGTCCGCTTCATCACACGGGTTGCAGAAAAAAAGTTGCAAATTGTTTACATGACCTTCATATGACCTTTTTCACATTGTTTACATTTCAAAATTCAAAGTTTGCAAATTTTCCTATTCAACGCATTTACAGAACAAGGTGCTACTACACCAAACATGAACTCAAACCTTAAAATATTTGAGTATATCTCATTGTGTAATTAAATCTTATTACAATGCCTCAGGCACTTTGTTCTCATAGATTTTTTACAACGTCACTCATACATTTGAGATTCTCTTTAAATGTATACATCATAGGTGCTCATTATGAGGTTCACTTCAAATGAGTAACTTGACATTCCCTCGCTAAGCTTCACACGCTCTTTTATAATCACTTGAAATCAAAATTGAGATTTGTCAAGATCATCAAAATAAGGATGTTGCATTGCTTTTTTGGCTAAGATTCTCTTTGATGGCTCTTAAATCAACATTTTTTGCAATGAAAGATCAATCAATTTTTAGTAGTTTACTTACAAATACGCAAAGTAAAAGAGAAAAATAAAGAGCATCCAAAATGGAAATGAAATAAAAAAATATGGAAGGCACTTACAGATGTTGCATGCAGGCATAAAAATAAGGATGTTGCATTGCTTTTATGGCTGACATTCTCTTGGATGGCTCATATATCTGCATTTTTTGCAAGGGGACACCAATCACTGTAAAAGAAGATGATAGCATTGGCATCAAAAAAATTAATGTGCATACAAGTATAAATTAATAAGAACTAATGTGCATATACTTAAAAATTAATCCAATGAACCATCTGGGTCTACTCTACTCTTTATTGTGTCAAGTATTGCCTCATGGTCAGACTCACGAACCTTCCATAATGTCTTGTTCAAAGGTCTACCCCTATATTTGGTCAAATGAACATTGGGTGCGACGACAAGGTTCAAGTAATGAAGAATCTTACGATGCATGTCAAAACCCTCAAATAGCCAATGTTTAACACTTGAATGTGGGTACATTCTAAGCCATGTTCCAATAACCACAACTAAGCTTGTAGGGTATTCGATGTTTTCTCCATCTATAACTGGGGCCTCCAATTTCTTTTTGGTCTCAACACAATGACACAAGTAATAGTCTGTTCCCTCTTCATTGTCTTCATCTGCAATAATTGCATAAACATGCCCTGCATTGATATGTGCAAAAAATCTCTTGAAATTAGTCAACATTATGAATACACTACAAAGTAAGATAACGATATGGAATTGAAACAACTAAGCAAGTAGATATATATCACCTAGTTGAACTAGATCTTATATGTGGAAAAAGTCGACTGATGATTCCATCTGTGTTAGTTCCAATGCTGTCGGAGGGCGATACGTGTGAAGTGGGCTAAGATAACTTGTCAACCATTTGTCAACCCACTCCCCTAACTCACAATCATTCCAGTCTTGCATTGTACCTGAAGAACAAAAGCATGCCATCTTTCGTGTATTGATACTCCATGAACCTGCATTTGAGCTAAGGAAAGAGTGTACCTCACTCGATCCTATTAGTGTACAACAATCTTCATATGGTGCAATTTTAGTATCATCCATCAACCAAAAATATCTATGAACTGAAGACATACCTTCATTACCTGGACCCATCAAAGCATTACACCACTCGATGATTGATTTTGCATCTGTCAAATTTGTACTGTCTTTATAATTTAACTCTTCTCATGCTAATGCTCTTTTCACACATGCTCCTGCACCATCATGCTCCCCCTTTCCATGTCCGACCTCACAAAAGTTCCACATATGTTCAACACCTGTAATGACATGCATCTTGCAAAACCAGTAGAACATGTGTGAGTTCTTGAACTGTGCTACATAGTTATCAGACCATATTATATGTTGATCGTATTCTATGCCCCTCTCAGCCAAACCACTGTAGAATATCTGGAAGCAACCTTGCACAAACTCTAGAGAATGTGTACGATCATCACTAATGTAAAAGTGGTACTCCCTCAATACCTTCCTTTGCTCATCTTTACTATCAGATGCATGAATGAATGTTATGTGCACAAATATCAAAACTTGTGTGGAGTTGTAATACTATGACTACACCTCATGTTGTGGCTGTAGAGTGTAGTTCTCTACAAAGTCAACCACAGATACTATGCTTCCAACTGGAAAGGTGTCCTTGCATAGCTTGAACTGCATGTCCAGCCATTGAGCTCTATGGGTATGCATTGCATACTCAGATAGTATATTATCACGAAATGTGGTCATAAATTGGTACACTAGAATCTTCTCAATAACCAAATCACACATTTTTGCTTGAAACCCATCTTTTGTAGCATTAGCCATTGTTTTATACTTCCTGAACTCTTGTAGTTTATGTCCCACCTCATCTGTGCTTTCCATATGTTGACATATTGGCATACGCTGGAAGCCACCGCAACGCTCGCATGAACCATCCAAGCATGTTGTCCTATAGAATATCTAGCCATCCTCTATTTCACATAAATTTTTTGATAAGAACTCTCTGGAAGATTTTGGTGGGGCTTCTATGCCACAATCCTATAAAACATCGTTAGTATGCAAATCTAAACATATAGAACGATAAACATCATAATGGTTAGAAAATTCAATATGTAGTCTACAACAACAAGTAGTGCATGTGTAAGTTATCTTGACATAAAAAGGTTTAAGCAGTTCAAAAAATCTTTGAGAAATACTAATTTGAGGATAATCATTTTCAAATTTCCAAAAAAATTGGGTTTGAGTCATATCCAAAAAATGCTTTGGATGTGGCTCATGATTCTGACTACTGATTCTCCTTCTTACCACATCCCTTTGATTCGAAGATGGCCTTGTGTTATTCTTCCAATACTCTTTAATTAGTGTTCTCAAGGCTTTGACAACTTCTTTATCTTTTTGTGATAGTCTCCCCGAGAATGCCCATAATACATTTGTATCATTGCCCTCAATTCTTTGCCGCCTTTGAATGGCTCTTGATAAAGTTTTTCTACTAATTCCTATTTTTTCACTAGTCTTTTTAATTAGATGAGCTCTCTTTGTTTGACAGCTTACCAAAGTCGATGTAATGACACATCGGGTGACATTACTATCCTTTAAGCATGAGGTCTTACCCACACTCTCATAATCATCCATTAGATTCTTCACAATAGTGTCTTCACTCGATGCATTCGATGTTCTCAACCCAAGAGTCTTCATGATGTTCCTATACTTTACACCTCGCATCTTTTCAACAAATAGTTGACATCTTGCAATCTCATTTAGCCTGTCAAATAATCGTTCCCAAATCTTATTAGCATATCTTCTACAAGTGCATGTTGAAATCTTACCTTCCATGTGCTGCAAAATCTCATCATCAATATTAGTCAAATACTTTGGCTTTCTACGCAAAATTCTAGTGGTGTTCTGCTAGGTACATACATCTCAACATTACAAATTTCATCAATATTTAATTGAGGTGGGCTAGATTGCGTAGCTTCGATCGAGGGTGGAGAAGAAGACATACCTTGAGGTTCACATGGGGATGATGGCATACCTTCTTCGTCAATTCTGAGTGATGATGTACTCTCAACTTGAGATGTGTTGGATAGTGTCCAACAATATTCACTTGCGGTACATGGTGTCCCTCCATATTCACTTGCAGTAGATGGTGTTCATCCATGTTCACTTGTGTTAGATGGTGTCCCTCCATATTCGCTTGTGCTTAATGGTGTCCCTTCATATTCACTTGTCATAGAGGTTGTGTCTCCAACTACATTATCTGAATCTGTCTTATGACGATGCTTTCACATTCATGATTGTTGTGCTACCAATTCCCATTCTCTTTTTGACGGTTGAGGTTCCTCTGCAATCGGGTTGTTTTCATCAATCGCTTCCAATTTCTTCTTTTCATGATATGCCGCCACCCGAACTCTCTCCTTTTCTTTGAAGGTTTCCTTCTCTTCGTCTGTTAGTTTCCTCTTTGTCTTTTTCTTCGGCATGGCAGGTAATTTTATCTATACCATCGTAATGAGATGAATATTAGTTCCTAAAAAATGTATCCATTCAAGCTAATTGAAAACTATATGTCATTGAAGGCTTCATTTAAATAATACTTACAATCATCGTGTACAAAAGTTAACCTAGCATGTAGACAAATGTTTACAAACTATGGAAGCACTAGGCTGGCCAAAGCACATTTCTAACAAAAAGTGAATAACCATGATGGTGATTATGAAACTAATAAGTTTAATGGCACTGTGAGTGTTTGAGAAGTTTTTTTTGTAAGAGCACCTTGACAATCTATGCTTTCATTTTGAAATTTGATTCAATTTTGGGTATCTTCATGTTGTAAGAGGGTCATTAAAGACATTTTCCATGTACCGATTATATGAGCTTTCAAAGGTGGTTGTTTGTTAGTTATAGGAATTGGGGGGAGTTGGTTGTCATTGCAAAAGTATTAAACAACCTCCATTGACTCAAAGGGAGGATTTTTGTTCAGCTTGAAATCCATTTTTTTGATAAATAAATGTTGTTTTCTAGAAATTCACTGGTTTTTTTGCACTTTCCTAGACCTGTACGAATCTATACAGCCTCCCCTTGATAGAAAAATAATATAATATTGTAGGCACATGTCTTAACTCTCTAATTCATCAGTTCTGAGGGCTTAACAGTACGTTTGAATGGAGGAATTGACAATTTTCTGAAATTGCTCATTTCAAGCTAGTGAAGGGTTTGAGTAGGATTTAATTATGAAATGACCATCCCACCTACTTTTATGACTTGTTTCTTAGTGGGATGGAATGTACATTGTTATATTAGGGTCTTTTATTGTTGAACATGCCTTGGAATGAAACTAATGACAATAGGATGGGGTTCTTAGGCTGAAACAAGCACTTTTCCATGAGAATTTGAGGAACCAAGGAGTGATTTTGAAAAAGTGTTGATGGACTGGTCTATGTAATGAACTTTTGACCTTTTTCAGGGCATTTTGAAGATTTTTGATGCTTTGTAATGGTCTAGGAAGGCCCGGGTATAGGAGTTTCTATAAACCCTCCCTCTTTGCATTAAAAAATGGGGTTTTTGTATTGGAAGCCTAGTTCAGCGGGTAAGGTCCTAAGAACTAGAAAATATCTTGTTTTGAGACCTAATTAAAGACTATTTTTGGGTTTGGAAGTTTGGTGTGAGGATCTAAGGGTGGTTCCTTTGTAAAATTGGCCTACTTGGACTCCTAAAATAGTGAAAAGGTCAGTTTTCTTAAAGTTGTCCCAAAGGAGTGATGTCATGGGTTAAGGTATGTCTTGCAACTCTGAAATGGGTGCTAGAATCATTATTTTATTTCCCTAGTGTTTTGGAAAGTTTTGGAGTTAAGGGTCAAAAACTAGTTTTGCAGAGTAACTAGATTCCAAGGGTGAAATGTGGGAAATAGTGTTTTTGTTTGTTGTCCAGCTTGGAGGAGTGTTGGGATTGGTTCATTATGCCTTTTTAATCTTCTTAGATTCCTCTTGAAGGAAATTTGACATCTTCAATGGTTTTGGGTCCTCTAACTTTGCATCAAAAATGAGTATCACAGTCTAAAGTGTGTGCATGGTTTGGGAGATACATGCGACAGTTTGTACATGGTTGGCTATGAGTAATGTGGATAGTGAACAAAGAAACTAATTTTGTGTGTAAGGGAAGACTTCTTAAAGGTTTCATTTTTGTTTTACTAACTGAAACAAAGATTTATTAAGCAAATAATGGTTTGTTTGTGCCTTAAGAATTATAGTTTGTGTTTGTAAACAATGGTGCCATTATGGAGGATTTAAGACAACTTGTGAATGACATAATCATTAGTCGATGTTTTGAGGAACCTAGTTGATTGTAATTAGTTATTTTCAATATTTTCAAGGTGTTTTGAAGGTTAATCTATTTTTTTGAGTCTGACAAAGAGTTTCTAATCAACTTTATGCTATGTTACAATCAATTTTATGACAGTTAATCTGTTTTTTTGAGTCTGACAAAGAGTTGAAACCAAATTCTAATGTTTTGATGAAAAGATGATTGAGTTTGTTTGTTGATCTTCTTCAATTTAAGTTATGGTCAGAAGTACCCTTGATGATTTATGGATCCTATTAGATGCTTTGCATCAAGTTTAAAATGGTAATTGGCAAGTGTATATAATTGTGTATATAATGGTAATTTAAAATGTGCATTGACAACCTAGGGTTATAATGACAAACGAAAATGAAAGCAAGCCATAATAGAATGAAAGAAAATGTGTAAAGACTTCACATACCTAAAAAACCAGACTTTCAAATGGAGGAGTTCAACCCAATTATGTAGCCTTAGCTTCTTCTTTCTTCAAACTCCACAACAATTTGACTTCTTCAAAAGCTTGTTCCCCTCCAAACTTCAATTGTATATCAATTTTCAATGGAATTCAAACTCCAATTGATAATATATGTCTTTCAATGTGGAAACTTTGTTATTTCATGCAAAGGTGATAGAAAGACCATGGAAAAGGTGATGGAATGTGATGCTTGCACACTTCACAACATCATCAAAAAGCTACTTTTTGTCAGAGCATGTCCAAAACTAGGGGAATATGCAGACTGTGGGCCTTGAAATCACGGGTATATAGAGTTTTTTACCATTTTAGTGGAGTACAAAATGCACTCGAGTTATAATGCGAGCGTGTTATGTGAAATACGGTTTTCTCTTTTCTCCCTCTTTGTCTTTACCCTCTATCCTAATTCTATATATGTCCCCTGCACCCTTATAGTAGAGGAAACAAAGGTGAGTGTGTGTGTGTGTGTGTGTGTGAGAGAGAGAGAGAGGTAGAGGGAGAGTGGGAGAGAGAGAGGGAGAGAGAGGGAGGGAGAGGGACCAAAGGAGGGAGAGGCAGAGGGTTAGAAATAGAAAGTGGGAGACATGGAGATAGATAGGGAGGGAGAGAGGGTGAGAGTCAGAGAAAGAGAGAGTGGGAGAGAAAAAGGGAGAGAGGGAGGGAGAGGGAGTGGTAGAGAAATATGGAGAGAGGGAGGGAGAGGTGGAGGGGGAGAA